>JAQGCM010001893.1:0-13053 GCA_034699705.1 Hymenaphorura dentifera
GAATCCTGAGCATGATTTCGACGTGACGCAGGACGTGAAACGTGAAACCAAAACGGGAAGTATAAACGTAGGGTAATCTTATATGCTCGGTAGAGCCTTGTGTAAATTAAGTCGCTCGGCTAAAAATTGCTTAAGATGGACGTGGACCTCAGAAAGTCTTGGTGTTTGTTGTAAATTAATTCCTTTCGTTTTCTACTCAACGTAACAGAACAGAAAAAAACTCCGCGTTTAGTCCACATTAGTATCTGTACAAAAAACACGCAATTGTGGGAGCTACTTTAGAAAGTTTAGCGAAACCTGGTTTCTTACAAATTGGTTGACAATGGGTGGCTGGCTTACTTGACATTTCAACTCCAAATCCAGCTTTGATGGGATTAAGTAAATTCCCTACAATTTAATTTGATAGCTGGCCTAGTAAACAAAGGTGTGCTTTAGAAAAGTTGGTAAATTGTGCACTGCACACTTTGACGAAAGTGATAGCGGAATGACAATCAAATCACCGTGCAACGCGTACAGTCATGATAAAATGAAGAACTACAGAAATAGCTTAAACTTTTGTACAAGTAATTTCAATTCACAGAAAAAAAATCAAATAATAGAATGTTGAAATGCAAGATTGCAATGCTCAGAATTCGATTTGTAGCAATTTCTTATGAGTGGCACATATTGAAATAAACACTTCTGTAGCAAATTTTCAATCAAATATAGGTAAATCGCCCAAATCAAAGTCAACTTCAGGGCGAGCTTTCTAATTTTTCCGTTATTTAAAAAAAAAAGCATCTCGCTTATTCTCGATCGACATGACATGACTATTTCTGGACTTGTCGGGATGAACATATCACCCTTTTATTGAATTGAAAGAAACCGGAAGGAAATAAAAATTAGTTTATTAAAGAGTGCGCAGATATTTACAGGGTTCATCTCCATGGATAAGCGGAGGTCTTGTAGTGCTTCCTTCAACGGATGACATTGCACATTTAGCAACGCAAACTAATTTAACTTAGCGTCTATAATTTCTCAAACTAGCTTCGAGATCTCTTGGTTAAATGGAATGACTTATATCCTTCTCTGATTTAAAATATAAGCAAAAAAATGTGATCACAAATGTTTTTAGCACTGCAAATTTGATAGGTCACTCATTCAGAGGAATCGATGTCAATTAACTCATGGTGTATGCAGTCGAAAACAGAAGTATAATTCTTTAAGGTTATCACGCAGGGTAATAGACGCAATTCCAATAGTAATGGAAATGCTAAAAGTTAGATCCATAGTTGGACTCAAGAATTTCAATTGTTTTCATTCTCTCGGCGTGTAATTACATTTTTGAAAAACTAGCTAAAAATATTGAAATAATGGGAGAACGTTGGTCTGCAACACGTCCCGACCAAAACTACAGGTGAACTGAAATGCAATGAAAGATTTCGATCGCTTATTTGCGCACTAAAAATCTTCAACTGTGAAATTGTCAAAATAGTGTATTATAGTCTTCCGTGTAGTCAAATAGAATGCGCACAATCGAATGGCCCACTTTTCCCGTATGACCCCGGATTTGTCCACAAAACCAAGTACAGCCTTCGATCCGAAAAACACACACCAATCCGAATTCGTTTCCTCATCGATCCAACAAACTGCTATTCTAGAGAAAAAACTCGAGTTCTATAATACTAGAAAAATTCCTAGTTTTCTCGCTTTGGCCGCCTTTCTACGTACACAAGGACCCGCACAGTCTCTTGGGTGAAAGCGATTTCAATTTGGAAGAAAATACCAAAACCACAATGTAGAAAACGGGAAAGCGTAAATGATTTATGCATGAAAGCATGACATTTAGAGGAGATCGAAGGAAAGAACGCGTAGCAATGCTCATTGCTCAAAAATGTTCACTCACAAGTCTTATTTAATCCAAACGCATACATACGTTAACTTTTTTGGAAAGAAGCCTTCTCTCCAGAGCTCATCAAACAGTCTGAAAAGGCAGCATGGATTCGTTCAGTTCAAACATTTGATCTGATCCAATATTTAGCAGCTTACCAAATTAATGCAAGCAAATATCCATCAAACCCAATGGCAGTTAAATATCTGATTCATAGTTAAATTAATAATCAGAAAGTGCACATTCATGTGATGCTGCGAACAACGTTTAAAAGACAAAGAAATAACAGAAGGATACGTTTTCTATTTGGCTTTGATTTTTTAGACATTATAATTTCTGTAATAACTGAACTTTGCCATTTCCTCGCCTGTCCAATCAAGATCGATCTTTAATGTTTGCCGACCTACAGGACGTACCGGACGTAGTACTTGCCCTCTAGTAAATTCGAAT
This sequence comes from Hymenaphorura dentifera, assembly GCA_034699705.1. NCBI lineage: Eukaryota > Metazoa > Arthropoda > Collembola > Poduromorpha > Onychiuridae > Hymenaphorura > Hymenaphorura dentifera. The sequence continues at coordinate 2,321 of JAQGCM010001893.1, forward strand.
GATGCGAAAAAGAATATTTCGAGGCGAAAGGACTTTAAGGACTTTAGTTATGGTTTATAAATTTATTTTTTGCCTTGACAATGTAAATGTACCATAACTGTTTCTGGGAAATAGAGCCGATGCTCGGAACAATTTGACACACCTTTGCCTTGCTTAACTTTGACTGAAGACGAATGGAGTTAAGCCATGTATCTCAGCAAAAAGCAAAAACTCAATCAAGTGGATGGAAGTAGGAAAATCAAAGTAACCCATTACCTACTTAAATTTAGTCTATTTTCTAGTTCTTGTGAAAATCTGCCTATCCAAGAATAGGGTTTGAGCAACACATCTACGTCTGCCTACACCTTCAATAATTGACAAATTATTGTCGCTTTGTTTCTTTTTTTGTGAATGATTTGCCGATTTTACGTATCATATCGTCACTTATAAAGAAGGCATCTAGTGTCACCTGATGATTCACGCACAACGCAACGCGTACCAGTATAAGAATTGCCTTTTGCAAGAAAAATTTTTCTGGGTTTAAGCAAAAGGCCAATTGTGTTGGTCAATCAATTAGTTAATTTTTAGGGACTGTTGAGTGTGCCAGGCTATATTCCTTATCCCTTATTTCTGCAGTCCTTTAATTACAGTTATTTAATTAGTCTTTAATTACAATTTCATAATTTAAGCGCTTTTACTTTTTAGCTTTTCTTTTGTTTAAACTCCAACGCTGATGTATCAGATTAGCGAAAACTGTGCATCTGAATTCTTCTCGCGCTGCTCCTTTTCATAAAATTTAAGTAAGTCTAGCCCATATCAACGAACTTAACCTGATCACGATGATGGCTTGAGGCAAACATCATAAGCTTAATTAGCAAGGCGAACGACTCAACATGTTAAGTGAACACATGTGTACAATTACATAGTTAAGCTTAAGCGCGTAAAGCAATGTAGCACAACCACAAGTTTTCAGTTTTTGAACAATTTAAGATGGCGAAGCCTTTGGCAAAGAATCCATTAACAACCTTTAATTTATTCATTCCCTTATCCTTTCCCAACAAATTTGGGCCAAATTGAGTCAAGAAAATGCTACAATAGAAGCGAAACGCTTCAAATTCACGCTTTATTATCTTAAGTTGAATTGTCACGTTTTTTCTCAATCCTGTTCGTGCTGCTCAGCTGCACAAATAAATATCATTAAATTTAGTCTCCTAAATGTGAATGTTGACGGCAACATTTTTCATTCATTACATCCCGTAACTAAACTAACCTTGGCGCTCGCAGATTGATTTTGGGACTAGCGAATTGATGCGAAACTTATTAATCGGGAAACTATCCACCCGGAGTAAATTCCAACTGGGAATTTCCAAGAAATATTTGATGCACTACGGACTACGAGACTGATGCAACCAAAATTTACAGGCTTGCTGCTTGAAGGGGTCTTGCCTGGACTCAAAAGAATAATGCAGAATTACTAGAAACGGGTGAAACCGAATTCTGCACTACTTCCATCAAGCGAAAAAAGTAAGCTACTTTTCAACCTAATAATTTTGTAGAAGCTCACGAGTTTCCTAATAACAACTTTGAGACGAGTATGAAATGAAAGGCAAGATTTGATTGTGACTACGCTTGCAAAATTTCCTTTTCCGGTAGCTGGGACTCTGAATGAGAGAGGAAATGAGTGAGATCATGTCATCAACTCTTGATTAGATATCGATTAAGGCAGGTGAAAAATCCACATGCCTTCCATCGGTTTGAATAAAATGAGTGACACCACACACCTATTCAAGTTGTTAGTTCAGAATTGAAATTGTGAGGGTTAAAAAGTGGCCGTGCGTATTACTCTATATATTCTGAACAGAAAGAGGGAAGTGTCATTTACTGTGTAATAACGCTGGCGTATAATGTCTGCATAGCCATTATTTTAATTAAACTGGTGTTCTTGTAGCTCCCTATTCTCTATCCTCAGAATTTATGCTTAATGGGGAACAAAGTTTGCAGAGAAAATACAATTTTGGCCGATGTCAAAGGTAATTTGTGGATGATGGAAGTAAAGGAAGCCTGAAGACTGAATTCGGGTGTCGCAGTCGCAGTCACAATCACAATTTTCAAAGTCGTATGACTTGTGTGCTAGGAGAACGACTGCGTCAAATGAAAAAGTTTTTAGTGGAGGTGACCATTTATTTTCTTCCTTCCCCAGAAACCCATTCAAATAATAAAAATATAAAAAACTGGAATGATTGTATTGTGTGTGTAATGTAGGTTGATCAGTAACGGAAGGAAGGCACACGACCGGCCGTGAGTCCAAATTCTCCTATTCTAACTCTGACTGACTTGGTGTGTTGTAAAGTTGTAATGAGTTTTGGGTTGAGTCGAAAGTGGACTTGGTGGATTGTGGCAAAGAGTGTTATGACATCCACGTCTACTTTGTCTACCTGTTCTCTGGTGCCTTTTGTTTTCTTTGACAAGTCCCCTCCGTTTCGACCTACCTGAGTCCTGACAGTGCTCAGTCCCACGAACACTATCATTAAATCCTTTCCTAACTCTATTATTTGTCTTTCTTGATCGATAAATTATTTTCCATCATCACGCCTTTCCACACACACTACAAATACAATCCCCTCACATTTGTTCATTCCATACACCTTCTAATCCGCTGCAGGGACTACCCATAAGCATTTCGATTATGCGACTCAAAATCGAGCAGGCCAAACAACGTTTACATTGAAATCCTTACTGTCTTGTTCAGGTTTCATATTCTTATGCTTCCAATTAAAAATGATCTGAACTATTCTTCGAACTAGCCAAATAGAACCATACCATGTGCATTCAAAGGTACTCGTAAAAAAACTCTCAAGATGTGTCATTTGCATTCAAACCGTCTATTAAGGTAGAGTTTTGCTGTCAGGAATGCGTTGGATTCTTAAATTCTGATTCCGGAAATTATTCAAGAATGACTTTATAATTGTGTCGCAAGACTTTGAGAATTTAAAGTTCTGCGTAAAAGTCTTGTGTCCGCTCGAATGATTCTATTACTTATTAATTGACAAGGTTATGTAAAAATGTTCTTGGAAAGTGCAAAGTGTGTTTCGCGGTTACACACACAGCGACGAATGGCTTTCACGTTTGTACGGATGTCCCATTCTTCTACATACCTACATGACACTGACATTAAATTCTGTCGTCAAATTTCAATATGAAGGAGGACCACGCGTGAAACGCCGGCTAGAAATGATACATTTATTATTGGATGAATTGAAATTTTAATCGCCTATTATTTTAAGTTTGTTCACTCTTATTCGCATGCAGATGTTAATTTCTTATGCTGCTATAAACAATCAAATATGCACAATTATTAAAATGGCACACTGCTCTATTAATGATGACGATTAATCCTAGGCAATTGGATAGTTATATTATAGGATATCCTTAACATAGCAGTACTTTACTACAAAATTCCAAATCTTGGATTTCAGATGATTTTGATGGGTGCGTTAGATGTAAAACTGAGACTGCGATGAAATGACTAAGAAATTTGCAAGTCAGTGAAAATGAAAGATACTAAATGGCTTGTCTGCGAGAAACAGTTTGAAAATTTAGCATTTGGTTTCCCCGAACCATCTGAAAGCAATAAAAGAAGCGTCGTCATGAGTTTGGGAGTCGGTGCACGAAGCGATCCAACCAGATCATCTACGTGAATAAGGACGCTATTAATGTGTATGCAAAGTTACGTTTCAAGCATGTCTGTTTAAAAAAACACAATTTCTCCACTTGAGTGCTACCCATGATTTTTTATGACTGATTTTAAGAATATGATACCACGATCAATTTGTTCCTACTAAGACTCTTCGTATCTGAACTAAAATTTAATCAGCCATGACATCTGTTTCCATCCAACAAGTGCATCTGACCACAACCTTAAGTGCTTAAGTCTTGAGTCGTCAAAATTAACCCTCACTTTGGCCTAGTTTACGGGGTCGCCTTGCACAGGTATTTCAATTTGGCTGTACATTTAGCAAAAAGTTATACTTTATAAGAACGCCAAGCCCGTTCGAATATTATGACGCGTTTGAATCGGAGTTTATTACTTGAACTAACCAAATTATTATAATTATTATAATAATACAGTCATAATTAAAATTGTACTCAAGTAGTTGGGACCCGTAAACTTTAGTCAATCAAAATAATTTTTTGCATTAATATTTTGGCAAGTATGGGATTTGTTTGTGTGTCTGTGCATTTGTATATGTGGGCGAATATTGAAGTTTTGTCAACAAAGGTGTTGCTTAGTACTTATTCTAGTTCCGACCTCTCTGCTCAGCCTGAAGATGGGCGCAGTTTACACCATTAAGCTGATGCAAGTGGAAAGAACCACCACACATAGAAATCGGATTTGTAGGATTTTGGCAATGAAAATTTGCTAAAAGATATACCACTGCCACATTTTTATGTCGTTTATCGCAAATTAGTTCGTTAGCCTTGCGCCTACATAGTTGACTTGACACTTGTATTGTTTTCGTCAGTGAGTCAAGCCGTTTTTCTTAGGTGAAGTTTTAAGGGACTCATGAAGTCTTTCTTTGCCAGGTGTTGTGTTAAATCACTTGCATGACCCAATCTTAAGTACAAGGTGCTTCATTCAGAGAAAGAAAGAGAGATGAGGTTGAAAAATAAAATGCAATTTGTTGCAAATAATACCGCTGTTTAGGGTTTCGTTTTAAAAAAAGACGAATTGCAATAACCCTGATTTTACTTTTCCTGATTGAAACAAAATAAAAAAGTGCGTTAATAAAACAACAAATAGAACGGCAGTAAGGAAGCAATTCGGAGGGCAGAGTGAATTCAATTTCAGACTAGCCATTCTCAAGATTATGACTTTCATAGCCTAGATGAATCGGAAACAAACAAACTCACTCTTCCTTATCCAAATCCAAGTCTTGTATTTTTGTTACAGGACTCCGTCCGTGGACATACACTTTTATCTCCTTAATTCCATATCGATCAAACACCTGATTCTACACGAACTGAGTTTGAATCGCTGCAGAACATCAAGTTGAAATTGTTCATTCGTTTTGACCTGCATTATATTTGGTGCATGGTTGGAAATTTAGGAGCCATGCAATTTTGCCAGTTCGTTTGTCTCCCAACCCAAATCCTGTCCTACTCCTACCAGCAGTACATATTGCAATTTATCAGCACAGATCAATTCTAGCCAGTCTTACCGGTCAGTGTTAAAAATTGATTAATACTACCTTTCTCAAATGAGACGGCGTACATTGCTTCACAATCCTTAATAATACAAATACCTGGAAACAGCGCGTTTGGTTGAGGTCTTCCAGAGAACAACGGGTACAACATGCTTCATTAATTAAACAAATAGATTCGTGTGACGTGGAAAACAAGTCATTCATTTCAAATTCAAATCCCTAATTATGTAGAATAAATAAAGTAAGCCGTTTAATTAGTACGGCAAAGAAATATTATTGAAATTAAAGCACTTGCACTGGGGTTCCTAATATTGAGTGCCGGCTTTATCAATACTTCGCATTGTTTTAGTTACATAACTTATACAGAATTACGGCCTTTGAAAACACAGTTTTAGACTTTTCAGTGCACTTAGGGCATTGTAGTAAGATTCCTATAGGCAAATATTATTATTTGAAATGAGCACAGCTATCATTGTTGTGATTGAACTCGTAGCTTTGTATATATTTTTAAGATGGCAAGCACAAAAGTCAAGCATACAGCCATTATCCATACTATCCCGACCTCTGGAAAGTTCTTCCTGTCCTTTTAGCTTTTTATTATCTTTCCATATTTTTCTTAAATATTACATTGGTTTGCGGAAATCAGCTCAGTGCATGGATATAAATTAAAGACCTCTCCTTGAACATAATCACCCTGCCGACTCTCTGAGCAATGAGACCTCACATCAATAATTGTATTGAAAAGTTTTGTTTTTTGTTTCAAGAAACTAAACCTAAGAGGCTATATATGTACGTGTACGAACTCACTCAAATTCTGATCAGAGTCAAAGTCAGAGTGAGAGCAATCAAGCCAAGCCTTTAGATGAGCTCAAGTCACTTGGCTCTGGCTCGTGATTCGGAAATAGCTATAAAAAGCGTAAACAAAGTCCAAAGCTTGACTTCCACTTTTCAAATGAATTCGTATATTTAAATAAAACCTACTTGTCGCTTAATCAGTGTCATCCTATTTTCAGACTAATTCAGCAAATTGCATTATTATTGCATGAAAAGGTGTCAATCAGACCGAACCGACATGTGTTAGGACATGAGGAGCGTCCAACGTGCTGAAAGGTAATCAACACAATGTGTACAGAGGACTAACCCGACCCCACACCTTTTGTTGTTTCAACGATGATGGGATGGGTTGAAATGTTGAGAGATGGGAAGCGACCCTTGAGTGAAATGGGTTTACTCGGTTTACGTGTTATCTCATTCTCTCATCGCATGAACTAAAATGTCCATTTGCACCGTTAACAAATTTGAGAAGTTTAATAGATACGGTCAACACCATTTTTGTTTCATCTGATAAGAAACACGCCAGCACTTTTCCGTCACTCGAAACGGATGAGACAGTTTCATATGTACTTTGACTTCAAACAAAGTTGAAGCTGAGGTTGAGTGTTAGAGTCAGTCGTCGTCAGTCATTTACATTTTACATGCATATTTTCAATCCCTTTACCAATTGCCAGTCTAAGGAAAACAAAACATCAATAATTAACTTTAATTTTGCTCAGTCATTTGTAAAACCAACTGAGTACGAGGTTTGGGCAAGTGTTCTTGATTTTGGTTGTTCCTTGGTTTCCTTAAACCTGAGATGAATGAAATCAAGGTGAGGTGTCCCAATCATTGATTACCCAGAATGACTATTAATACGAGCAAATTGTTTCGGTACGAAGGTTGATTGGAAGCCAAATCTAATGCTTTTATGACTTGTACTTCTGTTATTTTTACATCATGCTCGCAGACAAAAAGTACACGTTGCGTTTCACTTTGAATGACACTTAATATCGTTTGGAGCTAAAAACTTGGGAATGCTGTCACGTTGAATCGCAAACTATTTTTGTGCGCAAACGACCTCAAACTTCCTTTTGGTGAGTTCCGCTCCAACATCAAAGGTCTGCCGTGGACTAGTATAGGTGTTGCTGAGAAAATTTGATGCGTGGAACATTACTTAAATCAACCACAAGAATGGGTTTCATTAACTGTTTCCTTCATTTTCAAGTATGGGCCCGTGGTTAAGTTTCTTCAAGAACTCTACTCTTAAAATTTTGTTACACTCAATTAGAGGCTAACAATCGTAACATAATTGTAAGTTCAATAACGAGACGGTTGGCTTTGCATTTTTGGAAGGAGAGTACTTTTCAAGTGCAAGTGATCTTGAAATCGATTTAGTTCTGAGTCAAAATACGTACAATTATTAAATAAAATTAGTCAGGCTGCTTGAGAGGCGACGCAAAGGAGGAGGATGGACAAATATTCCTTACAAATATTTTAAGGAATCGTACAAAATATGGCAGTCGTGTGTAGTCTACACAGGACTTGGACCCCTACCTCAACTTCAAGTGCAAATATGAAAATACATGGTCAAAAAAATACAGGAGATATTACTACCGAGCCATTTCAGTGAAAGCTGTGATCGAATTTTTGTAATCTAAAAGAAAATCGTGGGTTCGAAAGGAACACAATAGCCTGCTATGTGGTCTGAAAAATTTGAGGAAACGTCCATTAATCAAGCGACTTTGTAGCTTCCATGCCCAAAGCACATCAAGGAACTTCTTTCCCCGCTTTCACGGCCTGTACCCTGCCTATTTACACTAAAGGCACAGGCAGGTGGAGAAAATTTGGAAAAGCAAAAGCCTAGCTGGTGCAAAATGTATAATCCAAGGTTTACAATGCAAACTTACTACAGTTTTCATGTTATTGGCTATTAATTTGTTCTAGCATTTTACTATTAGAGTTTGTAGTTGTCTGCCGAGCATGTTTATATAAATACCGAAATTACCGCCTCAATGAGTTCGAACTAATTTTGCATACTGCTTTTAATTGCACTCTTTTTGTACTAAATCAAAATCTTTTCGGACAAGAAACGATTTTAAAGTTATAATTTCAAAATTGGCAAAGCAAAACCACAAGCAAATTACAAGCAAGGCAATACAAGCTAATAAATATTACTATGTTCCCGAGGCACATCAAAAGAACTGTAAATGGCAATAAATCTTGGCAGGGAATCAAAGATTTACAAACAAAACCGTTTTGTTTGAGGCGTTTAGTATTAAGCACTTGACGATAGGCACTGGCGGTTTAGCAAAAGTTCTACTCAGTTTTCAGTCATTTATGAATTGGAAGCTAGGAACCGACCGTACTGATTGTAGTAGTTTCCACCTGAATTTCACCAGAAGTCGTCGCCCAAATAAAATAATTAATTCCAAAGCTCGACTAGAATTGGAATGGTTGGAGACATTTAGGATTGGAGAAGGGATGTGTTGTGATTGTGATGAGTAAAGGGAAGCAAATAAAAAGTTTATGGCTCATGATCATCAACCAACATTGACAAGAGGGATGAGTGTGACACACGTCAAATCCATTGAATAGGAAAGTACGAGAAAGGACACGCATCATTTTCTCTTTTTTATTGTTCACCTCACTCTCAGTACTTCACTTTTATTTCCCCCCTCTACTTTTCCTACTCCCATTATAAGCCGGACGACCTGATGACCATTCCGAATGAAACTCCCTTACATTCACAAAATTCACATCTACCAATCAACCCAACAATAATAAAAATTATGTTTTGTTGCACTCTTGTATTTGGTTTCCTATTAAAAATTCATCATAGTCATAATCCTGTCATTGATATCTTTAGCAACTGCCTGCAACTGCACAATCCTTGGATAGGTTCATATGAAGGAAGCAGAAAATTCTCCAAGGGACTTTCCCTCGTCACCTGTGCCGACTAATGCGTATGCAATATGTATGAGGTTCATTTCATCTGCCTTCAACATTGACAGACTCATTAACAGCCAATTCCAACTTGAAATTGCATTCAAACATGACTAGATGTAGTTTTTGGGCTCTGATCCCTTCATTCAACCCTTTTCGTAGGAGTCGTGGAACAGATATTGGATCATCTGATCAGATCCCACGCTCGGCACAAACACCTGTTCTGTTCTTTACTTCCGTTTCTAATTCTTCCGCACGCTCCATTCGTTTTATCCTAAAGGTTACGATTGATTCTTGATACTTTGATGATCTTCATCAACACCCTCATTTGGAATTCATTTAAAATGCACCACATGAGTATTAAAGTTGCTACTAATGTATTTGCATTTTATTTGGAAACAGATACGAAACAATGCGGGATAAGATTGAGTCATCCTGGTGCATTGTTCATTCAATTTCTTTCAGGACAATCTACGGAAATTCAATTGTAGCCGAATTCCAAATTGTATAAGTGGCAAATGCGAAGCATAAATTGGAAGAACAATCGACAAAAGAAAAATTTGGATGGAATCAGAACGACCGCAGTTTAATCAAATTATACTATAACAGAAAAGAAATTATGGTCGGTTCATTTTATATTTGTAAATTCATATGCCTGAATTCGTAAGCAAGTGCAAAAACTGTCGTTTGACGACCGCCGCACATAAAAGTTAACCTGGTTCCGCAATTCCGAAAGCCAAGTCCCTCGAAACGTGGTAATCGATTTGGCCAACTCAGTTTATTCCGAGCAATTAATAATTCAATTTTTCGCTAATCAATATATTACTGTTTTCCGACAGTGCACCCAGTGTTTAAAACAAAAGTACATGACGCAGGTTCTAAGAATAACCAGGAAAATTCGTTCGAATAACATCTGTAGGCGAAATTTGTTTGCGAAAGAATAGCAATATATGGCAAATTTTCTTTTTACAGGAGAGACACCGCCGTGCGATTTCATCACAATGTCCAGCCCTCAACTATTAAAAATGTGATGCAAATTGATCATGCCTTAGTTGCTAAATCACTTCAGTCAAATACAATTTGCAATCAAAAGGTGAATCAAGCTGGCAGGGGTGAAGTGCCAGTGTGCCAGTCAAGAAGAATAACAAGACCAGTAAATTCCGTTCGAAGACTCATAAAAGCTAGTACCCAATTGAACCTTTGCATCGTTTGGAAATGTGCAAGAAAGTTGAAAAATAACATTGGTTTGGTTTGCATTCAAGTTTCAAAATTATGATCAGGCTGAGCCCAGCAAAATCTCGAACTCTCAGCACGTTCTACGCATTTGTGCCCTTATTTTTTCCCAAAATCTACTCAGAAAATTCGAACGGGAAATATTGCAAAAAGGTGATCGACAGCATGTGTGGAGTTGTAGCTGAATGCTGAAACTGTAATTGGTACAAAGTTTGTGTGCTTGGCTTCCAATCCAAATCAGAATAAAATTATCGTAATTGCACAATTCCGCAACATTTTTATGCCTGATTTTCGTTGTAGAAATTGTGCAAAAATAAGCGAGCACTTTGCAAAATAAAATTCAAGCGGGTTTGTTTAAGATCAGATAACATATTTTGTGGTGATTCGGAAATCTTGATAACAGTAAAAATCTCGGTTCAGAAGATTCACTGTGTAAAATTTTTCGGTGCAAAAACTGAAACTTATCGTTACAGATTACACCAAAAACTATAAAGTTGTCATGAACCTTGCGATTTCGGGTTCCAAAATCCGCCACCAGAGCGAATCATGGCGCTGTCG
>JAQGCM010001894.1:0-13045 GCA_034699705.1 Hymenaphorura dentifera
CCAATTTTTACGTAAAATAAACTAGATTTTTAATGTGAAGCATAAAAATATATGGCTCAAATTTCACAATCTTGAAAAATAAGAAGTCCGCAAGAAATGTGTGCAGAAAAATCAAGTGCACGCAATCCTCATGGAACGTAAACACTGTAAAAACGTCATTTGGAGAAGGGTAAATCCACAACCACAATTTTTTCTGCACTTCCAGTTCCAATTGCAATCTTAAAATGCTTCAAGAAGTCTTTGCAACGCAATGCAATATTTGCCTTTGAATGAACTTTGGCTCTTTTTTTTGCACATACTGAAACAGTAGTAGTGTGAAGTGAAGTGAACTAAAAAGTAAAAATAGACTAGATTGACACGACAAGTGGAAAACCTGTTTCTTTGCACTTCGTTCATTTTTCGCTTTCACCTTGCCTTGCAAAGCCGAAATTTGGTACTTTGTGGCTAGTCGAATGGTACCAAAACATATGGACGATTCTTTACGATTATGTTCTTGTCAATCGTTTGAACAAAATTAGCTGTAAATATTATGACATGAAAGAAATTCTAGCGTTAATATTTAGAATTTTGACTAGTCAGACTTGCAAGCAAACAAGAACGTTCATGGTTCACAACAATTCCAGATAACTAAAATACTTGTTACTTGATTTGACGGATATCCATTCACTAATACAATCTATTAGCAAATTGTACGTATCCTTTTAGGTAATTCAATTCAGGGAACCCTGAACGCAGGCCATTCGTTTCTATTTTGGAATTGACAAAGTCTATTCAATTTTGCAAATGGCAAGCCAAGCTAGGGAACTAATATCATTTTCCTAATGATATCTAGTCAGCAATAAAAAAGAACTCTGCTCTGCTACAAATCTGCAAATTAATTTGATTTGCAGTCTTTTTTTTCAAATTTTGCCTGAGAGCTCTGATTCCGATTCCATGATTCAAAGCAATTCAATTCCAAAAAGCCATATCCGTTCAAGCCCGGACCCAGGCAAAAAGTCGAAAGCTCCAGATTTATATTTACCCAAAGTGTTTCCTTTTATAGCATTTGATTCGAGGAATGACGCCAGAGGAAGAATCGAGGGAAGGAAACATTCGTAGGAGAGGATTTCCCTTATGTTGCAAAAATTAGAGTGGCCACTTCCCGTTAAGTAACCCTTTAAAAGTCATGTCATCATATTGCACGGTTGGTCTGGTCTGGTCTGGAAATTTCGTGTTGGTCGATTCATAAGTATGCTGGAGTAGCCAGTGTATGGCTTTCCCATGTTAAAAAGTAGGGCCAGAGAAGTGCTAAGAAGTGCTAGAAGTGGAAGACTAGAGCCAAAAACTGAACCGAACCGAATGCCAATAAATTGCCAATGCGCACGAGAACTTCTTCTTCCGTTTACCATGCGAAAGTCTCGTATTGATTTTTCTTCATTGAATGAAAGAGACACTTTTAGCTCTCCAGCTTCTTCCTAGTTTTGGATTCTATCGGCGGTCGAGTCCGATCCGAAGAATCTCTTAGAAATTTGCAAATAATTATTGCGTATATAATAATAATAAAATAATAATATTAATATTAATATTTAATTTTTTGAAATATATGTACGGACTACATATATTAGGGTTAAAAAGGAAAAGAAATATGAGAGAGGAACAAATTTAATTTTTTAGAAAAAATGTCGTGAGTAACTTAAATGGGTGGGAATGAAACACAATTTCTTCTAATTTTAGAAGAATCCAAATGCAGTTCACACTAGTTCGTTTAGCAATATGTTATGTGTTTCCACCGTTCTGATGTTGACGTATGTAAGATTTCGTGCAATTATTTTTTAGCTAAGGGATTGACATTTAGTTTGGTGTAGTCTAAATGCAAATATTTTAATTTGATTAATTTTGCAGGGCTTCAAATTCAAACCATGACGGTAGTAGTAGTAGATCTGCGGATCATGCTGATAAACTAGGGTTAAGTTATACGGATATGGATTCTGCGATTGCGGCGGAATCGACTGGAGGTTCGTCATCAACAAGTGCGACGAGGAATCGAGATCAAACACCAAATCATATTGTTTATCGAAAAATGGAAAAAATTGTAGAAACGATGCAGAATGAAGCAAAAGGTGTTCCAGTTAGAACAGTCAAAAGTTTTTTGTCCAAAATTCCATCGGTATTTACAGGTAATGCGTGACGAAATCCTAGCGATTCTCCTAAAATTGCAAAGTTTTCACTCAAATTTCAGGATCAGATTTGATATGCTGGATTACCCGACAACTCGACGTAGAAGATCCAAGTATGAATCTTTTATAGTGAATTTTGCAGGTATCATTTTGTTAAAAGCTAAGATTGGCAAAAATGTGTAATTTTTATTTAGCGGAAGCTCTTCATCTCGCACATCTACTATCCAGGTATGGTTTTCTCCAAAGTGGATTTTTTGCTTAAGCACAAGAATCTTAGATCAAATTAATTTCGGATTCTCTTATTTTTTTAACCAATGAATGTTTTGCTTTATTTCAGCCATGGCTACATATTTCCGATTGACGATCATGTCCTTAGTGTTAAGAATGACTCTGCATTTTACAGATTTCAAGTAAATATAACTAATTTCATTCAGAGCTCCCTGCGGAAAGTTGCTAAACTTCAAACAAATTTTCAAATTCATTTTATTTGCAGACGCCATATTTCTGGCCCTCCAATTATTGGGATCCAGAAAATTCTGACTATGGTAAGCAGCAAAAAATTTCGCCAACCTTAACTAAAGAAATTTTCATTAGTTAAAATAATCCTAACAAAATAATTTCAGCTGTGTACCTGTGCAAGCGAACAATGCAAAATAAGACACGTCTAGAACTAGCCGACTATGAGGCTGAAAACTTGGCCAGATTGCAGAAAATGTTCTCAAGAAAATGGGAATTTATTTTTATGCAGGTCAGTGTGTGATTAATGTGTCGAAAATTAGTTGCAAAGTACATTTTATCAGGATTGATCGCATGTCTCAACCTCAAAATTTACTTAACTGACTCAATAGGCAGAAGCGCAGAGCAAAGTTGACAAAAAGCGTGATAAATTGGAACGAAAAGTACTCGACAGTCAAGAGAGAGCATTTTGGGACGTTCATCGACCCTCAGTAAGTAAAACTTTTTTCGCAATATATCCATTAGAAATTCGCTTTCGGGCATTTGGAGCAGTTTAAAATTATGCCAACCTTTTGCAAAATCGTCATAAATTATGATGTCGATGGAAGCTTTTTTGAATGTTAGTTGAGTGAACTCATCAGCGAAAACATATCCCTGCAATTTTTTTTTGCAAAGCTCATGATTAAAAATTCCAAACGAGCAAATTAAACAATCCAAAGTAGAATGAAATATAGAAGTGTACATAAATGCTGAATTATTGATTTCAGCCGGGGTGCGTGAACACAACCGAGATGGATATAAAAAAGGTGTGTCGAATGAACCGACCGAAGCATGGTGACCCACGGCGAAAGGAACCCGTTGTCGTGAAGAAGGAACCCGTGCTGACTGCAGCAGACATAACAAAGCAAATAAAATCTTACAAACATAAGTTGGACAGACATTCCTTTACCATTTCTAAAGTGGCCGAATTGTAAGTTTTTGAGTAAAATATGGGCCAGACTAGTACACCACTAATTCAGGAAACTATCAAAAACTTCAAGTTTTTTGGTTTTGATTTCCAAACAGGCATTTGACCTACTATGACATGTACTGCGAGTACGACCCGTTCATAATTGCACCTGAACCGTCTAACCCTTGGCTAAGTGACTCACTTGACTACTGGGAACAAGAAAAAATAGGGTAGATTGTCCACTAAACAAATTATTAGACACTGAAATTGGAATTTAAAAATTTCTAATAGTGTTTATTTAATTTTCTAGGAAAGACGTGCCAGCTAGACGAGTTAGAAGATGGGGATTTTCCGTTGAGGAACTTCTCAAAGATCCCATGGGCAGAGACCATTTTGCTCGGTTCCTTGAAAAAGAATTTTCAGCAGAAAATCTGAGGTTCAGATACTAGAATATGATCCGAAAATTGAAACAAAAGATGAGCAAGTTGACAACTTTGATAACTTTTGATTGATTATTTGCTTTGATGGAATATAGATTTTGGGAAGCCGTTCAGGATCTGAAAAGACTTCCTGGAAGTGAAGTTCCTAAACATGCTCAGGAGATTTGGGCTGAATTTCTTGCTCCTGACTCAACGTCGCTGGTTTGTCTTTTAAATAATGATTTCTGTTTAGTTCTTCGGAAATTTGGAAGGGCAGAACGTAAAACTTAACTCACTTTTTGCTCACTCAGGTAAACGTTGACTCCCATTCCTATGAGCTCACGAGAAAAAATATTCAAGACGGAAACCCAGATCGATGGAGTTTTGATACGGCCTTGGTAATTATGAATTCATTCATTTTTTATATAAATTTTTTACGAACATTCGGGATTCCTTGCAAAACAAAGGTCTGGAGTTTGGTTCTGTCGAACACACCTAATCTCCAATTCCAAACATTTTGCGCATTCCTGAGGATATTGCGAGCAAAACTCTAAAATTAATTTGCAAAATTTTGCGATATTTTCAGGCACACGTATACCATCTCATGAAGAGTGACAGTTACTCAAGATACATACGATCTGACATGTACAAAGATTATTTGACAGGAGCAAAAAAGAAGGTGCTTTTCCTCTCATTTCCAGCAAAGTTTAGGGCACGCTAGTTAGAAATTATAAATTGTTATAAAAATACGGCTGTGTTCCACTAACATAATAATAATATTTCAAATCTCATAATTTTATGCTGTTAGTCTAAATACTACAAATGCTTCCTTGCATTTACAACCAAAAAACTTAAAGCAATATTATGTTTGTTCATTCCCTGCAATACATACAATCACAATCATTAAAAGAGAGAGAGAGAGAGAGCAGAAGTCAGACACACGAAAACGAAAAATGATTCGCGATTTTACAAATTTACGGGTCATTTTACAAGCATAATCACAACGTTGCGTTGTGCAGAAACAAACACTTTTTATTTTAATTTATGATTTGTAGAGTTCCGTCAAGGGTATCCGGGCCTTAGCCGTTTCTTTTACTTCCAAGAAGGAATCCGAATGAACTGACTCAGAAAAAAAACAGAGTGACTCCAAAAAAAACACACAAAAGAACAGAGTGATGATAAATTATTATTACTATTAAAGATGTTGTAAGTGATGTAAGATGTTAACGTTATTATTGTAAGTATGTGAACGTTAAAACCAAAAACCAAATTATTGTTCAGTCACAGTTGACAGTCCCATTTGACAAATTGACTGCTCTCTAATTACCAGTAATACTATTAAAAACCTCAGTCTACACAAATTTTATGAGCTTTCTTGACAACTAACTCAATCGTACCATACGTACATAATTCCAGCTAAGCTAATAGCGGGCAGAACATAAGAAACATGCGTATTTCCAACATTACCAAAGACTACTAACCAATAACCCGTTTAGAATGATGTCGGTGATGAAAAGTAAATTTAAAGAATGGTTGAAAATCGTGTTGCTGCTTGTTGGTGAAATTCATTTAGAAATGGGATATGTTTTTTTCATTAAAAAGCTAATGCTTTTATTTTGTTTTTAACTTACTAGCTTAGCTTGACCTTTCACGTTAGGTCGCGTAAAATAATATTGATATGATTGTGCTCAAGTACACGAATTTGTGAACATTGAATTTGCTCAGTCATTTTGATATTTACAAACGGCGACAAAGGAGATTATTTGCCGGTTGAATGGGAAACAATGCGAACGACATTTTAAGGCACAACAGGAGAATCTGGCAGTTTGAAATTGTATTATTTGTCGATCAATATAGTACACTAATCGAATTTGTACAGTTTTTAAGATAGTTTCCGGAAGGTTTTCTACGAATTTTAGTAAAACCCATAGAATCATTTTAAAATTAGGACCAGGAATGTACAGCTGTTGAACGTGAAACGGCTAAAGAATACAGATATATATTTGTTGGATTGGCTAAAATATTTGAAACGAATACTTTTGTAGATTTTGTTTTGCAAAATGGTGCAAGTGGAATACATGATTGTTACACAAGAGGCTAACTTAAAATTGGTTCCCAACGGGAGATAAACTAACAATTGAGTTGAACTATTTTAAAATCAGTACTTTGGAAGACCTTAATCACGATTCTTGAATTGGTTCGAAAATACTATTTGATGACTCACACTTCTCTGACAACGTTGGTCTTGACTTTGGTGTAGATTCCCCTGTTCCTCGCTTTGTTCCCCACTAAAATAGAAACTTGTCACATTTCGAGCACAACATTCTTATAACTAAATGACAGTCAGAAAGTTCCTTGCAGCAAAAGATTTTTGAAATTATTCCTACCTAATATTTATTGTCAATTGCAAGGCTTACCCCCCATAAACTAGCGGTTGAGAAATTTGGACGAAGCGGAGTTGTACTTGTTGAACAAGTTGAGTCCTCCGATAATGAGTCTTGGTCTGGTTGACGTGTGCGTCTTGCTGAGGAGAATGGACTCATCATATGAGACACAGTCCGTTTCAATCGGTTCGGAGTTCTTGAAAGACTTAATGCACGGGTGACCTGCAATGTGGATAAAATGAATTACACCACCTGAACGATGAAGCAAAAAAAATCGGCGACATATTAACCATTTAGTTACCTTATTCCTCGTTTTGCTGGCGAATTTTGATGCTTTTTCTAGGACGGTTACCGAATCATGAAGATGAAGCTGAGATGAGTCTGCCGTCGCCATTAGGCACCCCTAAACAAAAAAAGAAAGACTCAGTCAATGGTGTAGTGAGGGATATCTTCATTAATGCACACAACTCACATGGTCAATTCGTTGTAGATAATTTGCTATTTGCTTTGCGATCAGTGTTACAACAGATTCTTTCGTCCATTTCTTGAAACTATCTTCCAAAGCATTAAATGCTAATATTCTCTCTCGTACATCTTGTCTTCCTCGTACAATCAAGGAAAATGCTGCCCCCGCCCTAGATTCAAATGCAAATGTTAGCTGAACAATTCGACATTCAACAAAAAGGCGTAAATTAGTACTTGAATTGAGGATATGCTTACACGTCGGAAATTTCCACTACTCTCTTGACATCTTCCAACTCAATTTTCTCTAGAAACTTATACTTGTATTTTCCAGATTGATTGCTTTGATGCGAAGCGGCACCGCCAGGCATAATTGATTTTCGGCTCAAACTAGGACTTCTTAAGTTAGCTACCGATGCATTTGTTCCTCCCAATGTTCTGCTTCCCATGGCAGCATTGTTACGCCTCTTTGCCAGTTGTATGTGATCATTGAAAACCAGTACAGTTATTGGATCGTATTTTTGCCCAAACAAGTTGTTCAAGGCGAGGCAATCAATTTTTGCAGTGAGCTGCCGCTGAGCTGAAATGAGGTAGGACTAGAAGAAAACGCTCGATCAGACATTGAAATTTAGTACATAATAATTCTAGTGTTGATTGTATGGTTTACTTACAGGAAAACCTTCAATCTCATTGTAAAGATCAAACATGACGATTCTCGACTCTGTGACTCTTTTCTCTTCATTAATGCCTAAAGAAACGACATTGTGAAAATCCAAAATATATTACAGTTCCCGAATATAAATATTTTGCCGTTGCATTATTTTGGAAGTCGCCAACTTTAGCATTGACTTTGACTATGAATATTTTCTAACGTGAATATTACCTTTGTTCACTGCGTTCATTGATTCGAGACCCTGGCAAATCCAACTATAGTCAAGATTTGATTCACTCGTATGTTTCTTGAGATTGGTCAAAATAAGTACAGTAGAAGGTAATCGTTGAATTGGTCGAATCATCCAGTCAGCTAACGATTGTTTCCCACACTCAGCCCGCCCTGCAAACATTCCATGAAATTTCAATATTTGTGCAAATGGAATTAGAAAGGATTACAAGAGATTCAAGCGAAGAAATTTATGGACAGATTTTAAATAGTGAGTTTAAATAGTTGGAAATGGATGAAGATTTTAAGGTTTGTGGTGATGGAATTTAAAACAGAATCCAAGACAAAAACGTATTTAAGTTTCAAGGTTGTGGACGACGAAAAAGGAGGAATTAAGCAATTATTAGACAATACATTATGATTAGGCTTGCTGAGTTTGAGGAGAATGTGCTTCATGGTGTTAAGTATCACGGAATGACAAAGGATGAATTGAAACAAAAGGCAATTGGCTGGCAAAACTGTAAATGATATCAAAATGGACCATACCTTGGGCTATTCGTATGAATGCTAGGAACCTTGGCTTTTCAGTTTCACAACGGGCGATTTCAGCTTTGGTTGTTTCAAAGAAATTAACAAACGGTTCGTACGCCTTCTGAAATCCTTTTGCCTAAACACGCAAAACAAACGTTTTAGAATATTCATAAAGTCACTCTGCTCGCATTGAAGTATCTGAAATTTACCCGGTCACAATACACTTTTCCAATTAAATTTTCTTCATCCCAATTGTTATAAAGGGCAGCCAAGTCACGAAGTAGTTGGCGATGTAAAGCATAAATAGGCAAAATAGTCCCAAAAATAGTTCTCACTTCCACTGGATCCAAAATTCGGCCACCAGGCTGCTGCTCATTTTCGCAAGGCTCTTTAAAATGCTGCCAAAGTTAAGTAGTTTTGTATTAGGAATAATTTTCAAAAAAATATAAGCAACGGTGTCTGAAATGAAACTTACGAGTTCTTTACCTTAATTATACTCATGAGAATTCCAACATAATTTCTTTCAGTTTCTAATAAATGCTTAAACTCAATTTGTCTGTGCGACATGGAATTGTAGTCCGCCTTATTTAAAACCTCCGTTACATCCTTCAAAAGCGTTGCGAATACAGCATCCGACATTTCTTGAGGGGTTTGATCTAAAGATTTACCACCCAAATCTGCTGCCTCCACATCTTCAGGAATATCCGTGATAAAGCGAGGCTTCTCATTTGCAGCAGCTAAAACAAAAGGACTGCAAAACCGACCATTAATTATTTTTTAGTTTTGACAAAGAATTGTATTTGTTGAGAATTGGTATATACCTTAACATTTCACGACATTTTCTTTTTCGCCGACCTAACGACTGCGGGGTGCCTGTGTTTGAGTTGGGAGTGCCACCATCGGTGTCACTTAAAGGGACGAGCAGCGGGCTAGTGAAAGAATTGGCAAATGTTCCAAGGCTTGCATTTCCAAACTCATCCAATGGTTTGATTGTTTCAAAAAACATATATTCCGATTCAGCCGCACAAGCCTCGATCTGGATAGAACTCCAGAACCATTCTACCTTCATAACCTTAGCTTTTTCGGGTTGGCACTCCTTCTTCCTGGCCACATCAGCGATTCTCTCATCCAAATCATTTATTACCTAATACGAAATAGCTCATAAGTCTTTAAGGAAAAAACGAAGTCGAAACAGCATGCATTTCAGAATTTTTGGACTGAAAAGTTCATAAAAGACGAATGGACATGGTATAAATAAGATGTCTCCAAAAATATAAGCTATTAAGCAAGGTCCCCCTCCCAATGCAAAGAGTCATAATTATACTATTAAGGTCGTTTTCGGCTGACAGCCGAATTTGAATGTCCGACAAGTCTGTGATCAAGAGTACAGTTTTTGAAGGAATTCAAAGGAAAGCAAAAAAACATGCAGAGAAAGCACTTTTCTGGTCCAATCATAATATTTTTCACAATGAATGAGAAATAAGCCCCCAAACTATCTAGGAAGTCCTAGACTACCAATTAAAAAGGGAATGGTGACTACATTATTAGGACAAGGTTATCATGACGTACATAAAGCTCAAAGCGTGGTCGTTTCTTCGGACTTGTTAAGTCAATGTCATTTTCCAGTTGGTCCGTTCGCCGTGGTGGTGTACACAAAGATGGTGGACACATTGCAGTAGTTGTAGATTGGGCTTCCACATTGGCTCTAACCTGCGGTTATAGATTAAAGTCACAGCACCCAGAATTTGACAAACCCAAGACCAATCGACAAACGAACATGGTAGGTACTAACTAACTAAAGGTAATACCAAGGCACATTTGTTTCATGAGTCAATTTCCCGTTTCAAGCAGTTGACTTAAGGATAAAGTAAGTCCAGTTACTATATAATGTATATAGTATGTGCTAAAGCGTTTAATTGAATGTTAATTCATTAATAAAATGAAAATTTGAAAAACATGCCGAAGTCTAGGATAGTCGTAGCTCAACGTTTCCTTTACAGTCAGTTAACCCGTGGCTCCTGAGTGTTAAGTTTTGGTAGTAGAAAGTGTAAGGATTGTTCTGCTGAACGTATAATTTTGTCAGATAAGTAAAAGGGAGAACTGTGAAGAAACCTTCAATGTTATTAGAAATTAGAATTTATTAGTAAATTAAGTTCCACTCACTATGTGTGTAGCTTCTGGAGAATCCGGTTCAACCACTGACCCACCATTCGGTTCCACCAGTTTCAACATACCATTTTTCTCCAAATCTTCGAATCCTTCAAAAGCTATATTGCATTTGTGAAATGCTTTCACTTTGAAGTCCTCCTAAACGCAAAGAACGATACAGGTACATTATTATCAATAATACATATAATTCCAGTTACAATTCCCAAGTCAAAATCATTACATTATTTTGTCACATCCTAACCACAACTTGGTGCACAGTGCACCTAGTTGGTGAAGGAGAAGCATGCGAAAGCACAATAAAGTAATAAGATATAGATATTATAAAATGTTTGACTATTTTTAGTAGCGACTCGACAATAAACCTAGGCTAACCATCTTACCAGTTTGGAAGTCAAATCAACACCTTGATCTCGCTGGCTCCATAAATACGTGACCCATTCTGGTTTTAATATCGGCTTCCCAAGAGCCACCGCATCTCTGTATTTGACACCACGAACTTTGTCCGCGACAAGATGTGTGAACGGTGCTTCCTTTTCCAAAAATGTGCCGCCCATGTACAATATGTACCTTCGAATCTCATGCTGTTTAAATGTAAATCAATTTGAATACTAATATAGCATAAACAGTCAAACTGAAAGTTTCTTGTTTGCCACAAACCAATTGTTCCCTAGATCGCATCCCAGTTACGGCTATTTTGCAGTTTCTTAGGTACTGGCAGTAAAGAGGCGATGAGTGCGGTGACTCAAAAAGTCTTCTTTCACCAGTCTCTGAGTTCAGTGCTCCAATAATCATTGGAACTCCAAACATTTTAATTTTTGAGCGTCGAAGTGAATCGAACAAAGGACCCACAAAATCTTCGAAAATGATAATTGAAGTTGTAAGATCAAAACAGGAAAGGGCATTGACATTTTCAGGGTCTGCAACTGGCTGCACTTCTAGCTGGAGTTCCTATAAAATCAAAATCAAATCAGCCATCATAAAATACAGATCTGTCATCGGTCACGGTCAGTATAACCTTTTGACCTTTTCAACAACGCCTAACTGAAATACATTTGATTTGACATAAGAATCAGTATAATACATAAATATTTTTACATGTAAAGCTGAAATTAGTTGTAAATTTTGAACCAGCCCTTCCCCAACTAGGAGAGCCGTCTTTTCTTTTGGTGGCATTGTTGTTGTTGCTGGTTGTGCCAATCAGTAGTTTTCTAGGAGTAATACTGGCACGCACTGACCGTCAATAGACTTTGATTGTTTAGTCGGATAATTGTTGTGAGAATTCCAGTGTCAGTGGAAAAAAAACAAAGGAATTCCAAGTATTTTAGAGATTTGATTTGATTGAGATGACAATAATGAGGGAAAGCCAAATTGCCAAAGCAGAAAAAATTCCCTCTCAGCTTTATTCACCTTTCCGTTGAGAATTTTTCAATTATTCGGAACAATATTTTCCTCTCGCTCACTCATTGGCTCTGGCTTGGTTCCCACACTTTGTTACGCAACCACTCCTCGCTCACTGACTGACGATTTTGTAAATCCTGGCTTCAAAACAATGACACACAAAACGATAAATTGAACAAATCCTGTTTACCGTACTCAATCGGTGAATCAATCAAGGAAATATTGAAAAGAACTACTAAAAAAGTGAACAAATTTTTAGTAATTTAATATAATTTTAGAATAGACCCGTCTCGCTCATATTTTTCATTTGGGTAATGGGTAGTAGTTTGAGTCTCTTTACAAATTAGCAACTTGTACTCTCACACTTAGATTAGAATTAGACAATACTATAAATATCTGTAGATCACTCTGTGCTCTCACACCTTGATTAGTATTGATTAGCATTAGCACTGCTACCTGCTTCGTTATGCAGACTTCCCATACGTCCGTCCGGCGTCCGCACTTTAATTAAAGGCAGAGGTAGAAAATTTATAAATGATTGGATTTATGATTTATTTTGATCAGAACATTTCGAGAGAGCTTGTCCAGAAAATTGCTATATTTCTCAACCGATATTTCCGACAACAACGGTCATCTCAAACGACTCCTTCCTTAATTCACTCAAGGCTCACTCAAATTAGGTGTATTGAGATGAGAAGATTTTAGAATTTGAAAATGAAAATGGGTCGGTCATCCGGATTGTTAAATGGTAGAATCCGATTCTAAGATTTTAATCTGCAATCACCAACTGCTGACTACAGCTTAATAAACTGAACTAGTAAGATGCACAGTTAACCATATTGTTTTCAAAAATTGATAACAATTCTCAGAAACACAAAAATGTTTTAGAATTTAATTCTTTATTCCTTCACTTTTCATTCTCATCCATTTTCATGCTGGATTGTATGTATCTTTCTTTAATTGACAAATGATGAAAACAGTTTATGAAGTAAAAAGTAAATTATTGATCAGTGATTCTACCAACTCGAAATTCATCCGGCAGAGTTTTCATTTTGAACTTTTTTTATAGCAAACAATCGCATAAAAAATTCTTATGTCGATTTGCTCAATCAATCAAATTCTAAGTTGCATTGAGAATATTTGAGTATGGAAAATGAATATTTGAGTAGGGGAGAGTAGGGACGGTTGTAACACTTCGCCGTTATGATTTTTTAGCTCGAGTTCTGGTGAAAAAATCGAAA
>JAQGCM010001895.1:0-13044 GCA_034699705.1 Hymenaphorura dentifera
GATCTTACGAATTGCTATTCTGATGATGACTATCTTGAAATTAAGAGTGTAGTAAAAATTATGATTCATTTATTAAAATTACAAATAATGTAGTGTAGTGCAGTGCAGTGCAGTGCAAACAAAATCTGTACACTACTGCACTGAACGGGTTTGCGCTTGTAGCTCAACACGCAACAACACTACAAGAGGAAATTAGTTGGGAGATCAAATGTAGAATACAGGGTGGTTCACAAGCTGTCTGTTACTCTGCTCTGCTGCAATGCTGCAAATATAATTCGTAGGAAAAAAATTTACTTATTTTGCAACACCCTGTCTGTTCAGTTGCAAATTTGCACCAGGCAGGCAGGCAGGCACCACCGCACCACCGCTTCCGCATCCGTGCTTTTTTTTTTTAAGTAAAAGACAAAAGATATGCATACGTTGCTGGGAATATTTTTGTTTTTGCTTCGGCTTCACCTACAACTAGAAACCGACTAGACTTTGTCTATGCTCAAACGAAAATTTGGAATTTGACAAATTTGCAATTTGCAATAGTTTGGAAAAACTAGCCAAAATTAATGCCTAATGCTCTGCAATCTGCAATCATGTGACAAAATAAAATTGAAATCTTTTCGCTCTGTTACACTGTTCGATGATTTATTCATTTCAGAAATTGTTTTAGGTGGAACGCTTTTTACACAGCTCACAACCACACCATTGAACTCGTAGTAGTTTTCCAAGTTCTCTTGAACAAATTTTGACATAACAAAAAGGTAAGGACAGCCCCTATTATCAGGGTTCTGTCAAAGCAAACAAAGTAGTCAAAACCAGTATCGTCTTGCTGCACAATCGCTGGGCGTGACCACGATAATTGACGACTACAGCCAAGATTTTTTTGGAAAGGAAGCTTCAAAAAAGAGAGCCGGATCCTTGCTTAGCCAAGTTGAAAACATCCAGGCCATGCGACTTGAGCGCTTGACTTAGGCCCTGGCACGAATCCGGAACCCCGCTTCCATTGCTCTGCAATTTTGCAAACAAAAATTGATTAAAATCAGAAATTGGCTACGTATCGCGATTCGCGAATATTTCATTGCAAGATGCTCAGATAAATGTATGATGAATACCTTAACTGGAACGCAGGGTTGTTAACCAAAAAGCTTCCATGCTCCCTCAGACGAAGATGTTCCAATGCTTACGCACTGGAATACTTCGGACCAATCCCAGAAGACCTTCCAAGGCAAGTGGCAACTGATGCCGAGTCACAAAATTTCCTTGGTTTTTATAAGTCTAAGGTGGGGAGGGTGGGGTGGCTGGCGTTGATACTACCCGGAAATGTCAGTCAAATTTACATGCATAGTTGATTTACCCGGTACGGGAACAATGGTAGCAGCAGCAGCAAATTTTGTAGTGGTTCCACTCAAACTCGAGGCGGAAGCAGGAAGCAAAACACATACTCCGACTCCGAGTTCGGAGAATTCTTCAAAAGTTCAACTTGGAATTGTTGAATTTTTGCAAGATAAAAGTTTTGCAGTTTTAGGACAATGAATATCCTGGTTCTGATTTTGCTTTAGATTACATCACCGCTTGATTGAGTCGTGTGCAATTAATGTTTTTTTATGGTTAAATAAGAATAAGAATTTGAGTGTTGTTGTAGCATATGACAAAGAGAAGAACTAAAGTGAATTTTTAATTGGAGGACTGATCAAATTATGACTCCAAATACGAATGTTCAAATCAAATGATAAAAGTGTAGAAAAATTCTGAATTGAAATTATCTTTGTGGTCAAGTTTAGGGGAAAACTTGGTGCCCAATTGCCGACCAGGGTTCCAGATTTTGAAGGGCATTAACAAAATGCAACAAATCAAGTGTGGTCTTTTTACTCTTATGTTTCGAATGCATTTCTTCCTCACATTCCATCATTTCAATACTGCAAATTTGCTTCAACTGAATGCATGCAAGCATTCCGCTAGTTATATATTCATTTTTAGGGCATTTCTAAAATTTGAGTGTTCATAATTTGCGCAAAAAATTGCAGAATCCTCGTTCGTACATTTTGCACTGTTTGACGATGAGTACTTGACAAATTATTGACCCTCATGAACAATCGATGAAAATTAATATTAGTTGGATGCTAAAACAAAATTTTTTGAAGAATGTGGACCCCTTGAAGAAATCATTTGCTGCTTTAGTTTTGACTCGTAGTGTAGAAATTAAGAACGACTAGTTTCCCGTGTGCTGCTGCAATAGAAATTAATATTACGCTTCGATTTGGATTTGCAAATCTCTTATTTGAGTCATCAAAGCAAGGTCATAACTCACACGTACAACACGATCTAAACCACATTGAATTATCAGTGAGCGAAATCCAAACTTTTGTCAAAAAAGTGCAAAAATTTGCAAAATTCAGGTTTGACATTCTGCAAATACTTTCGAATTTTTTTTATAAAAGTATTCAGAAAAAAACCGCACGAAAATCGGCCAAACCATTCATCAGCAGTATTGTGCAGAAGTTGGTCTAGTATGTTATTACTCCTTCCTTCATCCTGACTCACGCTGCTATGCTGCTGCATAACGAAACGATTGCATGACTTTTGCACACTTTACATGACTTTTCCTGGAATTTTCATTCTTGAAGAGAAATATTTCCTCTGCCATTCAAAAGGACAAAAATCTGTAGTGTTGTTTTGTCAGCATTCAATTTTTGTAGCCAAATTCCAAGTTTAGAACTTGAAATTCTAATCGTAAGTGCCTTTTGAACCAGCAGCAATTTATACTTTATTGTACTACTATTTCAATGCTAATTTTAAATCTCGCAATAAACAAGTCACCACATTCATGTCATCTTTAATTTAAAATTACGGTATGAAAAAAATACACCAATTTCTCCTTTACTTTTTATTGACTTTGACTCAACAACGATCTCATAAAAATAATTTTCAAAATTTGCCATGAAATAGTGTAAAATATGTTCTTGAAAAGAAAACGCAATCAATATGCAAAACTCAAAATCGCATACTCGTCTCACTAACGATAAGCGGATGAGCCCACAGTGCAAAATTGCCTGTCCCAAATTGCGAATTCCAGCGGATTGCAAATTATTAACGCAGCTCGCAGCCGCAGCTGTTGTCCCTAAATAACTCTAATTCTCGTAGGAACAGGTTTGCATCCAATTTTGGGACAAAAACAGCAAGAGGCAAACTCGCCAAATATCGCAGTAACATAACATGTGCACTTTACTAGTGCACATGGATTCGCATAAAATCACACAACAATGAAGAGCCCACTTTTGAGTCTTACTCTGACTCTGACTCTGGCGAAAAGAATCTGTTCCAAGGACATCCACTTTTGTTTGCAGTTGTTGTTCAATTTGATGCTGCAGTGCAGTGCAGGCAGAGTTTTAAGGCGGTGGTGATGGATAACTACAAGCTTAAGCTCTATACATGCATAAGTTGGTCAGACAATTGAAAGGAATTTTTTTTTTGTGGCTGAGTGACTGCGTTATGACTGACTAGCACACTTTACGCAATTTCCCATGCATTCGCATTCGTTTGTTGTGCCAGTGATGGGGTTGGCGTTGCGTAGGAACTTAGCAAAACCCTTTGCTTTGCTTTGGCAGGCTGGCTGGCTGGATGCTCGAACAATTCATGTGCAAAGGCAGGTCTGGATGTATTTGCTTAGAATTTTGATCAAGTCAAAGTGGCAATGTGAGCAGTAATTTCTTAAATCCAACCCTTTCTCGAACCATGGATTTACCTGAGGCACGAATTGTCCAAGTATCTTTGCAAAAACTTGCTCCTGCTGCTTGCTATATGCATTCATTTCAGGTGTGTGTTTACCTATTTAAGTGCTTAACGAACGAGAACCAATGTAGCAGGCGAGAGTAAGACGCAAATAATTTCCCTTTCAGTCCAAACACAACTTGCAAAGAGAATCAAGTTCTGTCTGATTCTGAGTTCTGACCTGACCCACAACACAACTCGCAGCAAATGCACAAATTTGCAATAATAATGTAGAGAATAACACAAAAGTATTTCAAAAAAAGAGTTGTAAAACTTGGGTGAGTAGTACACGATTAGAATTTGAGCAAAGTTTTTCACAAGAGCCGACAAAGTTTTTTAAGTCAACAAAACCTCAAGAATGGGCTACGCAATGATTTCAAGGAAAATTTTTGGACTCGTTTCTGCGGTAAGATGTAATACTTATTTCTTTTATTGCAAATCCGCACCCAGCTAGAGAACTGAAAAAATGGACGTTGGTGGACACAAAATTGCAAAGTTCAAACCCCAGAATACCAATTTTTATTTCGGTTGAGTATTTGACAAAATATCACAAAACGAAAGCCAAAACACCCAAAAAGGGTTCAAAATCTGTGTCCAAAACTCCCCAAAACTCTGCACTGTATTGCATTTCATTACAATACTGCTGTGTACTTAAATAGGGGGACTACTGGACCTGTGCTACTTGCAAATTAAGAAATTCTCGGCACAAAATAGGTTCAAACATTCTCAAATTTTTGTTTAAAAAATTCTCTAGTGCGAAAACTCTGATGCGTTGCAATCAAATTTAGATTTTTAGCTAACTTGTCAGTTTTGTTACAATTAACATTGAACAAATTACATTGTTGTTGGGCAGGGTAGCGGAAAAACTTCCAAGACCATTATTCGTATAACTTCTCTTCCTAACCATTTGACATGAAAAAATTGTTAAAATCTAACTCCAGAAACCAGCACGATGCAGAATAGTCAGAATACAAATCAACAGCAGTCGTGGTGAACCCCTTCTGTGACAAATTCTGTCAACAAAATTAAAATACACAAATCAACCACGCTGAATTTGCATTGTCCATTCGTCATATTTGTATTTTTAGTAAAACGAACGAATTTTGCAAAGCCATTCTTGGGAATCTTTTTTTTTTTTGGTGTAAATCACGTCACAAAATATTTTTCGCAATTTGAGCAGGAAATTTGTGTTTAGGTTGATCCTTGCTAGATTTAGAAATCGGAGCAATTCGAACGGAAATCTGCCCAAAAATTTGCAAAATTTCGCCATTATTTTAGTGCCAATAATTTTGGCTAATTTCACATAAATATTTTGTCTATTCCCAGGTTCTTTCTCTGGTCGTGATCAGCGTTTGTGCCCTCCTCCTCTCAGCCGCTCTGAAGGACCCGCGATGTAAAAATTATGACCGCGATGACCCAGAAATGAATCGCGGATCTCTCTACAGTTTCCAAACTGATTTTACCTCAAGGCGAAAGGAGACTGACTTTGGTCGTGGACGTAAACCAGACTATTCAGTCTGGGAAAAGTGAGTCTTATCTCAATTTACTCAATCTAATCCCAGCAAAATCTCGCATAAAATTAAAAATTCTCTGACTGATTCCTAATTTTTCTTATTTGTTGCATGATTGCAGCCTGGAGGATTATTGCATCAATGTCGTCGACAACTGGCTCATAGCGTCTGGGCTTGGAATTGGGTTCGGAATATTTCAGCTCATTCTGACCGGCATTCTAATCAAGTCTGACTTTAGCGACGATCCAATGGTAATCCAGTAATGCAATGTGCGAACGCCGAAAACCATTGCGTACATATGTTGCAAATATTTCGGAAATTGCGAAATTTTTGACAATTTTGCATAGAAATCGTGAAACCCCTCCATTTACGAGCAATACTACACACACTCCCTGTACTAATTTCTGTTTTTTCATCTCTCAGGGCAATTCGGCCTGGACTTGGGTTTGGTCCATTGGTCACCTTGTCGTCGCCGGAGCCATGACCGCATCCCTCCTCACCGGGATCAGCGGAGAAGTCAACAAATATCATCCCCAAGTACGACAAATCGGCATCGTGTTCTGTGCTGTGACAGGGCTCAACGGCGTCGTCGCCATTTTGCTCTCAGCCCTCACTTGCTGCTACATTCGGCGCACCCCAAAGTCAGAGTCCTCAAGTCCACGAAGAGCCAATCAAAAAGAACCCGTTCGAGCCTACACTCGGACAGACTACATTCGAAAAGGGACCAACGATCCAGTTCCGGAGCACACTAGGCTTTCCCGTTCACCCGGCAGTAATCGGCGCTACTAGACTAGACATTGCAAATTTGCACATTGTAAATCATAGCAATTTTGATTTATCTTTTGTCTCAAGAGCAGAGCAGTACAAATGTGAATGTTTTCGCCGCCAGGAAAACTTTTTGCTTGAGTTTCATTTGAGGACTTCCTTTAGTCAACTCTTTGCGTTTGAGCTTGACGCGCTCTCTAAAATTGTTTCCATTATGTACAGTAAACACAGCAAAATAAATAAATTGGCCCTCGTGCCTGCCTGTCACCACCAGTGCCATTAGAAAAAAAGTGCAACATATGCTTGTCAAATCTTATTCTTAATTTTAATCTTCCGAAACTAAGCATTGAGGTAGAAAATTTGAAAAATATGCAATTAGAGCAAGCATAAGTAGGCCAATTCTATGAACAACTAATGCTCGATTTTTATTCAATTTCTTAGAGTTAATTTTAAAATTAACTAGATCAAAACCCGGTTCAAATTAACAAGTAAAACGAGTAAACAATGGTGGAATTTACAATTTGTATAACAATATACGCAGTTTTTAGTAGGGTAGCTGGTGTTGTGGTCTAGGCTCTCAATGCTAAGCATCACTTCGGGTTCGAAGGTTCGAACCCAGCTTACATTGCAATTCTGTTGTTCTGGCGCATGTGCAGTGAGTTTTGCCTTGGCCACTACTGGTTTTCTTTCTTTCTCTGGTTTTGAGTGCACGAACCCAGATGGGGCGTCGGTGCTGTGCCGAGTAGACGTATGTGACTGACTGGTAATACCTTAAATTTAATTACATTTTTGGTGAAAAACACACATAAATTTATAAATTTCGGATTATGGATTATCTAGTTTTCCTTCCGTTTCTAAAAACTACAATAGAACAAGCGAGCAGGTTGTCCAAAATTCCTTTCAATAATTAATTAGAAGGAAAGTAGTGCCGTCGAGGAGCCAATTGGCGAGTGTCAACTTGGCTTGTGATTCCATGTAGTACAGATTCGCCACGCAACAGCGGATCGGTCTGAGCGAAATGGCCACCAAATATTTCTCTTTCCCCCCACCTCCACCTCCAACACTATTTACATTGTCTCTCCGATAAAATGAATTTTGATACTTGACTTTGAACTCATCTGAGGCTGCAAATATTGTGGACATTGCCTTGGCGGCTGGCACGATTGTTCCAAGGGATGCGATTGCAATGGACAGCATGAGCAAGTACATGATGATGCTCAGAGTAGAGCGGAGACGAATTAGGCAAAAGAGTCCAACCATTGTAGTTATCCCGTACAAGAATTTTATGCCAGGGACGTAGAGGCGGAATATGCTCTGATTTGAAATTGTGTTGACAATGTACAGAGCATTGTACAGAGTTGTTGGCTTTTCAATCTTCAAACCGACATCCGACCTGAAATTTAGACATTCGGATAATTCGGGAACCTCGTTCATCAATTTTCAGTCAGCTGGAGTTTAAGACAAAACGACGACGACGCAATGGTCTTCGCTTGAAGCCCAGCAATCCTAATCTTGTATTAAGTAACTTACGTGAGTACGTGGAGCCAGAAAGCTGTGCTGAACGCAAATGAATACGTGGTAAGTACGAACAAGGTTGAGACGAGAACGAAGACTGTGACCAAATAAAATTCAACCAATACAAAGATCGCCAAGGTCAAGTAGGATGAAACACTAGTCAATTCTATTGGCAGAATTGAGAAAAAATGGCCCGGGTGTTGAGGGTGAATCATGACGACGCAGGTTTCAAACGGACTGATCGACAAAAGTGACATTGCAACGCCGAGCATCAACTTCTCCCGGAAATTTGGCTTTTCAAATTCCTTGCCCAAGCATTCTTGCCCTGGAATGTAAAATCGGAGAGATAGTTTAATAGTCAGGCTGCATGATCGATATTTGATACTTTTCAATGGTTTGTTCTGAAAATAGCAAAATATTTCCGACATACTGCAAAATACAGTTGAAAGGTAGTGCATCGGGCAGAAGTGAAATATTTCACGAAATAGCGAAGCAGCCAGGTAAGGCACGACTGAGAACCACTTGTTGAGCTATTAAACTGAACTATTTGACGATTGCAATACTGTCTATGCTGAAAAGCAAGTCGCTTCCTAAGAAATTGTGTAGGATGAATGATTGAGCACTACTAAGATGAGATAATCGTCTTGTACAACTCAAATTGTTAGCTCAATTTGAGGTAATTAAAGCTATCATTGATACCATGTTTGCTTGTTTTCTTTTGAACGCAATGTGCATGGGTGACTATAATTATACTGACATCGCCACGTGCCGTGTTTTCAAAAACAACCGCCACGCGCGTTCAAATTTCACCAATTAAAATGGTATTTCCTATACAATGCGAATCGAAAATGGCGAATTGTCTGCATTGTCTGCACCGTCTGCATTTTTTAGTAGCCAAAATATACAGTGCCTGTGTGCATTGGGTGGGCTGGGGGTCGACAAAATCCGATTCTAGCAAATGTCATTTCTGAGCAATCAATCTGTATTGAATAATTTGATAAAATTTTATCCAGTAGTTGATTACGAACACAGCTAGGTTGCTTATCCAAATCATACTTGATTTAGTACTCGGCCCGACTACTTCCTAAAGGAACTCGGCCCTAACTCAATTTATTCTCCGGGTTCCATATTAATTAGTAATTAGATATCTCGAGTCGAGTATCTGCTGAAACCCGAACCCAAGCAAGAACCCGACAATGCGTTGTATTTGCATAAATGCTATTGTGAGACTTTTAAGATAATCGCAGTGTGAACTTAAAATTTTCAAAGTAGTTGAAGCCTATTTATCAATTTCAATTGCATTTTTGTACAAGAAATGGTTGGCAATTAGTAAGGAATAAAGCGACATCAATAACACAAGATATCAGGGAAATTGCAAAGACTCACCAAAGCTCACGTTGATTCGAATAATTTGATTGACGATTTCAGCCAAAGCACTTGCATGGCGGAGACTCGACGTCAGCAAAATGGGGAAAGCCACATGGTAAGCCATGAGCATTGCATGATAAGCCATGAGATCCACCGATTTTGTCAATTCGTACAACTCTTTCGTTTTCGCCAGGCGAAGAAGAGCAAATAAAAAGTACAGGTAAATTAAAAGATTCAAGAATCGAATAAAATAAGTTTTCCATTTGTACTTGGATATCTCAAAGCGGAGGTTCTCCTTGTTCCACTCGAGTGGGAATAAGCCCATTCTACAACAAATGTCACCAATGAAACCCACGGTTCGCACTTCAAGTAAAGTCAACATTTCCAATCAAGAGTTAAACTATCAACTGACTTTCAAAACTAAACTTCCGAGGAGTGCAAGCAAGGGAGGATGGAGCCAAGAATCAATAGTCGAAATTTTGGAAATTGATCAATCGAATCACTTTGCGAATGTTGAAAGTTGTAAATGTCGTGCCGTTTCGCCGACAAGCCTACCGCCTGTACATGTACAGTATGTGCCCAAACGTATCTTTACTT
The DNA here is from genome assembly GCA_034699705.1 of Hymenaphorura dentifera. Taxonomy (NCBI): domain Eukaryota; kingdom Metazoa; phylum Arthropoda; class Collembola; order Poduromorpha; family Onychiuridae; genus Hymenaphorura; species Hymenaphorura dentifera. Next base: position 9,516 of record JAQGCM010001895.1, read on the forward strand.
AAATGTAATTATTGGCAATTAAGGAATTGCAAATGTCGTTTCTAGCCGCAAAGCTGTTCCGCAATAAAACAAGCTCACGATCATCGATCAGTGCGTGCTAAGCTAATTTAGCTAACGCACTACTCTGGTCATTCATTCAGTCCGACTTCAAATCCCATAATTGTTCTAAAATGCCGCATATTTTGGCGTACACGTCGTGATCTTGTCTTAATTGACCGCACTTTCAGCAGGGATATGAACGTGACTTGTTCTTATTGTGAAAGTAATGTTGTTGGATGCCCTTAATAAATTGTACCCAGACACAGAGAAAGATCATTAGCAAGTCTCAACTCTCAAGCCGCCGAAGCGAACATATGCAATAACAGAGCGTTCAGCGTTGTCGAAATAATACTAACTTCGAGGATCCTATTCTACAGTAACTGCTTCGACATTTTGGAACCATGAATTCCTGCTTGAGTGTGGACAGTTGCGATGGAAAGGACACGCACGCAGGGCACGGACGGACGCATCCCCGGTTGATACTGAATGCTAAAAGTACTATTTATTATTTAAGTTTTAATCCGGCGAATCAACTTTGATTGAATTTATAAATTTCGCCAATTAATTAATTTTAATTTTCAATTGTATTCATATTCTATACTGATTTGTACCATTTTGAAACTGAATTTTATTGATCCAACGCAACAGTTCTCTCTGAAGATGCTAAAATAAAAGCGAAACCGGTTAGAGACTGAACTAAGGACTACATTGTACTGAAATTTATTCATCTCAATTGGGCATCAGCAGAGTTGAGTCGACTCTTTTTTCAAAATTATAAGTACTATTTTGTTTGGTTGATTTGGGGATTTCGTTTGAGCGGAGCTACAAGAACGACATGGATTTCGCGCATGTCCTGTGCGAAATTATTCTCGAAAGCAAAAATTTCACTTGACGTTTGAACTGGGTACAGGTAAGCGAAATCCTGAGCGAAATATTTCGAAAGAGTATACTTCCACCACCCTGGATATTCCAATCGTACAACAAATTGGGCCGACATGAGCTGAAATTTAGAAAAGGGAGGGCTCAAAGTGCAGGGTTGCAACTGGCAATGTTGCAAATAGGAATCTCAATTATTTAAAATTAGAATTCAAAGATATTCCGAATTTTAATTGGAATCCAAACTTGTAGGAATCAGAATAGGAAAATTGGAATTTGCAAAAAAAAAACACCAATTGTGAGTTGTGACTTGAACACCTTTGAACAAAAGTTAAGAAATTTAGTAGAGTTTTTAGAAATTGAGTTTTAGTTTTGAGGCTGGCGAATGGTTTGGCCGATTTGTTTCCCAAATCCGTGTAAAAAATTAAATAGATTGGATTTACACAACGTTCGAATTGAATTTAAATACAAATTTTACGAAATACAAATTTTTCGATTTCGACCAATTCTTAGCATGACTTCTTATGAGCATATATATTAACTCAAAAGGGTTCTATTCTTTCCGATTCACACTGTATGTTCCCGAACCTTCGATGAAAAGTATTTCAAGTAGGTCAAGGTTGTCTTAATTATTGAACTTGTTGGTCATTAATTATTCCGAATATTAGCATAAAATCGACATTCGGAGTAAAGTTATAATTTATTTGCTCTCACTGCACTGGCATGGTTGGCTTCAACTGTTTTATTACACATTGTTTGACGTGCGCTGCGTGAATGAATTCTGACTACAGACAGACCGCCGACCAACTTAAATAATTCATAAACAAGATTTTTAATGGATGCAAACATGAATTCTGCATGCATAAACGCTTTTATTTGCAGAGTCTTTGGCGCAGTGCAAATGTCTTTGGACTGGCTGGCTGTTACAGTACAGTCATTAATTGAATTATACAGTCGGGCTGACTAGAACAATGCGGTGATGACGATGCACGAAATATTTTTTTAAGCCATCGAATCGATTGTTCTCATTTTTTTTCCATGTTTCAGAAGAGCTCGTCTTGGAAAAAAACTCAGTGTGCTTTTGACATTCAAATCAAGTAATTCAGTGCTAACAATTCTTGCAAAAGAACTTTCGAAATGAATCTTGATTTTGAATTCAAACTCTACGGTTGGCTTTTGACTGCAACTCACAAGTTGGGCGTACTTCCGTTCAAATGGAACCCATTCACCCGACGTTTGGAAAATATTGACAAATCGGGAGAAAGAATTCGTCGACAAGTGGTTTTAATTGTTATGACGTTTTTGAGATTATTTCTCCTAGTCCGTTTGACCCTCAGGCTCGGTTCATTTGAGTTGGCCAAATCTTCAGACTTTGCACACATTCGTTTCATGATTGTTGTGATGTACACAAGTATTTCTGAGCTTCATGTGGTTTGGATGCAAGACCAACTCCAGACCCTTCTCAACACGTCATTCCAACACTATGAGACATTTACAAGTAAAATTCGACGAAGGGCACAATTATGCCGCTAGACAATTGTTTGCAAATTTAATTCATTCCTTGCAGTACAATATGGCAGACAAGACATTTGTCCCAAGAAAAGCAAGGCGGGCGTCATTGTGGCTGCATTCACAGCACTCTTGGCTACATTGGTCGTGCTTTCTCCATTTTCTTATTTATTTCGCCACGATTTGCACATTTTTGGTGAGGACATTTCTGCAGCCGTGGATGAATCTTCCAGCTTTTGGGTGATTCCAATGGCTCTTGCTCATTTCACATTCACACTCTACATTGTTGCATCTGCGTTCTTTCATACGATTCTTGTTATCCCGCTGACTGTCCACACTATGGAATTCTTGAATGAGATGAGGTATGAGCGATACAAGGAGAAGGATTTGAAAGCAAGCAGGTAAAGTTTCAAATTATGCTCATTTTGATTTTGCTTTTGATGCTTTAGATCGGAGGATACCGAAGCTTGGACGACTCCTGCACTGCGCAAAATATCTGTCAGCATTCAGAACTATCGGAGCTTGGGAATTATCTTGAACATAGAGAATGAGTACGTTCTAAAAAATATGTACCCGATTGTTGTCGGATATTTGATGGGAGTAGTGGCTGTGTTGAACGTGGCCTTGATCACGGTGACTCTCCCAGTCCCAATGAAAACGTTCATTGGAATTTCCCTCAGCATGCAACTCTTGTATTTGTATTGCCTTGTTTGCATTCCGAGCAAATTGAATAGCAGCGCTGTGCAATATTTAAAGGGACTTAGAACGGGGAGTAGCCCTACACCATGTTATTTGTCCAAAATCCATAAATCCATACTGCCACTTTCGATAGGAATTGGTAATTTTTGCCGAATCCGCAATGCGACTGTCATTGTGATACTGAATGTTATCATAGGATGGACTATAGACCTTTTGTTGGCGGTAAAATATTAATTTGGAATATATTATTCAGGCACTATATTAATTTCCATCTGCAGTAGGGTCCGGTATTTCGGGTTTCTGACTGGAATTCAAATATTCCAGTTCTAATTAATCAAAACCATAACTAAAATTATGAATTTTACATATTAGCACCTAGACTGTCCCATGAATATTAAATGTCCAT
>JAQGCM010001896.1:0-13032 GCA_034699705.1 Hymenaphorura dentifera
GGAGTGCTGGCAGCCTTCCGGAAGGCTATGCTTTAACATTAGGTGAGTGCGGAGTGCGGAGTACGGAAGGGGAGTGCGGAGTGCGAAGGCGAGTGCGAAGGCAGGACTTTTTTGGAGTGTGGAGTGCGGAGTGCGGAGTGCTGTAGCACTCCAGAGTGCGGAGTGCGAAGGCTGGACTTTTGGTCATCTATGACTCACAACACAACTCAGCCGAAAATGGCTCAAACTCAAATTCCATCCAAAGCTCAAGCTCAAGAGAACAAGGCAAGGGTCGTAAAATTCGCCAAAATAGATAAAGACAGACGCACAGAATCAGCCAATAAACTGGCTCAAGACTCAAGAAGTGCAAAAATGTGATGGGAAAAGTGAATGAAAATGGAAATTCCGATCGACTTTTGCTTTGAAAATGTCTTTATTTTTGTGAATCGGAATCTTGGTTCTTTCTTGGCAAATAAATTGATTTCGCAAAATGGGACAAATTTTTTGTTCTAATCGCTCAATATAATGGCCGGGAATACCCTGAAATCTAAGGTGGATTTGCGAATTTAATTTGATCCACAAAATTTGCAATTTTTGCCGTGCCGTGCTAATTTTTCATCGTCGCCGGCTTCACGGCTTCTGCGTCGTGCTCCTAATCAATTTTTTGCAAACACACAGCCTTTAATATTTTTTTTTGCACACCGAATTTTGTTAAATTGACTTGATTTGTAAACTTCGTAGTCAAAGTGAAAGGGATCAATGCGAAATTGCAAACTTTGCATGTATGCATGCTGCACAAGAATGGAGAAGAGCGTGATGCGTGCATGATTTTTATGCAAATTTCTACAACTCAGCTTCAGCGGAAGTGCAGAAATCCCTACTAGTGCTACTGACGTGCGCTAATAGCGCCACCCAAGTGTTGCCATTAAATTTTTTGCACTTAATTGCATGCCAAGGGTGGTGCAAATTTTGACTGAGAGTGTTTTTGCAATAAAGTGAACTATTTCAGTTTGCGGAAATTTCTGATGATGTGCAAATTTCTTGAAGAAATTGTCACGAATTTGGCTTTAAATAAGAAACTCGTTCAAATAGAGAGGCTGCGAATTTTTACGATGATGAAGAATGTGTCGACGACAGTAAACAACGCTGTGCAAAATTTTTTGCACTAAAAATTAACTAATCACGAATAAATAACAAAGGAACCGCAACCTAAGCGAATTCTGTCTGTGCAGAGCTCAAATAATTTTTCGTCAACTCGTCCCGTCCCTTACGAAAGTTTGCAAAAAATTTCCCCCAAAATGCTCTTGAAGTCGTCATGAACTCACCTTGTAAGACGGGGCGGGACCAAACGAACAAAAACCCACTTTTAGTTGCCATGGTTTCGTGTTTCGTCAATATTTCCAAAGTTGATTTTATCGCGAAAAATGCTCGAAATGAAAAAACTGAAAATCACAATACGATTTAACCCACGATTTTTGAAGTTTCACTGCACTGGGGGGCGAATTTAATTACTGAAATTAATTAGCTTGAATTTACACTTTTATAAACAACACGAGTCACGTCAAATTTTTTGTGCATTCGCGAATTTGCGAATTTTACAATCAACGCGAACTCTGACTCTACAGAGCGTCGCGTCACTAATGCATTACTTTTTATGCAAGTTTGACTAAATGACTGACTAGTTGGTTTTTGAATTAATTAGCTATTAATTGTTAATTAATATTTTAATTAATTAGAGTATGTATGTACATTTTTAACACAGCCTCTTTGAGAAATTTACGGGACCTGACCTGACCCCAGACCAGACCCACTCAGGCAATGCCCGAGGCCAATTTACATATTAATTTACAAGAAAGACTTAATTAATTGTTAACTAGATTTATTTAGTTAATTAGTCAATTACAATTAATTGCAAATTACTACTAATTTAGCCGCATGCAAATCCTTTTTAAACTAAACACGTGCAGTGCAAGTGTGATATTGTCCTTACGATTGTGATCGCTAAAAGCGATCTGGTAGTGCAGTGGTATGGTATTCGTTCATTCGATTCAAACAAGGTCAAGGGTTCGACTCCTGGTACAGCTCACACTTTTTTTTGGCACTAAATTCTTTTCTGCTTTCAAATGTATCTACTAATTCGCACCCTGCCACTAAGATTCGACTTACCAAGCCTAGCCTAGCCTAGCGTAGGGCGGCTCAAAAGTTTTCCAGGAAAAACATCAATTCATACCATGACTAGACTACAATTAACACAAAAATACTCACGGAACACCCTATTTTGCTAATATTTCGTGGTATATTTTACAATTGATTGGAATGTGTGCGAATTTTTTTTTGCTCGAGTGAAAGCACTGCAATAGCAATAGCAACAGCACCCGTCAAATCGACAGCCCTTAAGTACGTACCACTAGCCCTTAAGTAGCGACATTTTGTGCACAAAAACTAGCCCTTAAGATGGGTACTTAATTAGTACAGAGTACAGTTAGTTCTAATTTGACTACGAAATATGTATGTATTTAATTAACACGATTAATTAATTTAACTACAATTAAGTTAATTAATTTTTAGTCATCTTCCGGCCCCATTTGCATCATTTTCTTCTTTGCAATTTTTGAGTATTGAAGATCAATCGGGCGCGTTGTGTCGTAGAGAGCTGGAGCTTGAAAAATAATCACAATCGTCCCCGTCACACAAGCCGTTGTAAAAATCCAGAGAAAAAGTCGGTCGAGAACCATTGCCACGTATTTCCAGTCGTCTTCAATCTGATCCAAAAACAATTTAAAAAAACAAAAATTTTAGAACAAATTTTTCAACAATTTTTGATCACACCGTTTACGATTTCCTTCAAAATTTCAACAAAAAAAATTGTGCGGGGTCGGGGTCGAGTCGAGTTTATCGTTAATCGTTCTACCCGGCTAACGGTTTTGGTGTCGTGCCCCGCCTGTCGGTCATTCATTCATGTCTCAAAGTAAAAAAAAAGTGTCGGCCCCTGGGGGGCTCCCCTGCAAGACTCCTTCGAGCGGGAAGTCTAACTCTAACTGACTGTGTGGACAGTTTCGATTTCGAATGGACAGTTTCGACTTCGAATTGGACAGAATCGAAACTCACACATTTCGATTTATTCGTGACTGAGACACGTTTCTAATAATAGGAGAAGTCCCGGGAGTAGGAGTCTCCCGGGGCGGCAGGGCGCCTTGAGATTTGCGATAAATTCAGACTTTGAGTCGAATTGATGATCGTCGTCTTCGACGTTTGGCAACATTTTTGGATGTTTGATTTCGAAAGTTCAATTCGAATTTCATTTTATCTGCCGGCAGCCAGCACGTTTTTTTTAAGAATTGAAGGATCCTCTGGACTGGATTGGACATTGTTTTTTTTGTTCGGTTTGTCGGTTGGAATTTTAAAAAATTACACCCGGAAATTCAAAAAAAAATCGAGATAGAATTTGACGATTTTGTGAAACTAGGCCCAGACCCAGACCTGCGCTGCGAGACGATGCTTTCGACGAAAAAAGGCGGGAAAGTCAAAACATTAAATTTTGATTGCAAGAGCCGAACCGAATTCGTTTTGATACTATTCAATTCAATTTCTTTGCTGCTATTCTTCACTAAACTCACCCGTCACTCCTCGATCCGAATTCGGGGCTATTTCTTATCGTAAAATCCCACCAAAAATAGACAAGCAGGGCACGGACTTGACGAACGGCTATAGGCTTTCCTAATGCCCGAATTCGGGTAACATGTAGTGCAGTGCAATGCTGCATTGGGAGGAGAATCGGATTGACAGTTGACACGTGGAATTTATCAAAATCTAGTCTCATCACGTCGAGAGCGAGGAAGGAAGTCCTGCTGTGCAGTGCAGTTCTGGCAGGCATGCCTCTTCTGCCATTCATTCAATTCAAAACGTCCAAATTTATTCCCTGCCCGCCTGCCTGCCAGTTTCCCGAAAAATCCGAATTCGGGGAATTCGGAGTTTCGGGAAAATTGATTCAACAAACACAAATAAAGCAGAGCGGATTTGCAAAGTTCAACGCAGATACGATGACCAGCGTTCGTGTGCGTGCTATTTTTTAGCGAGTCATCAAATCGTCCAAATCCTCTGACCTTCGGGCGAAATTAGACTTTCGGTGACATCCGAATCCGAAAATCGGAGCCAGATTTTCAAAGGAAATTTGCCGCTCTGCACCGCGACCGACTGCTGCACTGTGCGCTGTCAAAATCGATTTCGGTGCACCAAAATCGTCGTTGTCGTCTACTAAAACCGACAAAATAAAATAGGCGGGTAGCGGCAGTCAGTCTAGAAAACCCGGGTTTCGGATTACGTACTAGTACTTTGTTTTGTACGACTCGACTCTCTCAGCCTCAGCTCCAGATTCCAGATTGGAAATCTATTTGTGTCAGTCCAACTTCCTGTGCACTGTGGTTTGTATAGTGTAACGTTATTTCACCGTTTCACCCGATCCGGGTAACTCCGATTTCTCCGATTCGGGGAGGACTTGTGTTTAATCTGAAAGGAAAATTGTGGGCGGGTAGGCAGGGCAGGGCCGTGCTGTCCTGTGAGTTTCAATGAATGAATGAATGCTTAGAATGAATTAATGACAAGACAAATGGCAGAGGCAATTCATTCATTCATTCAGTCAGTCGTTCAAAAGATAGCCAAACTCCCGGGAGTCGAAAATCTCCCGGGAGAGCTGCTTGGCTCGCCTTATCTAGACAGTTATTCTATCAAATTCTAAAGAAAGGATAAATGAGCCTCAATCTATTGTTAGGGTAGGATTTCAAAATGTGAAATCCCGGGTCTCTCGGGATAGTCAAATCCTTCAAAGTTTCTACTTTGTAAGGTTGCCGCTCTAGCTTCAAAATCGTTGGTCTTTCGAATCCGGTTCGAAGGACCAAAAGTCGAGACTGGCTCTGAGGCCCTTGGGTTTCTCAAGTTTACAAAGTCAAAGCCCCTGCTTGAATTGCATCCTCCCTCCGTACAGTAGTCTAACTTTGTTTTTAGCAGTCCGGTTCGAAGGACCAAAAAATCGAGACTGGCTTAGGCCGCGAGACTCTGAGGCCCTGCCCTTGGGGTTTTCAAGCCTTACAAAGTCAAAGTCCCACATTGAATTCCGTCGTCCCGCAAGACAATAGTCATTTTTTTTTGTAAAGAAATCCGGTTCGAAGGACCAAATACCCACACGTACAAGGCTTGGCCCTGGGGCTCTGAGGCCCAGGGCCAAGCAAAGCACAGGTTTAGCAAATTCAAAGTCCCCCGAATTGCCAAATTGCGTCCTGCGCCGGCCAAAAATCAAAATCTGTAGGGAATCCGGTTCGAAGGACCAAAATTTTGAAACATTGCTTTGTTAAGCTTTCTTACCTCCCCAAACCTATCCTTATTCTTCAAGTGTTGAGCAACGAATCTCGTGTGAGTCGCCGACTTTTCAATCTCAGCCGGAAACCTTTTCGTCAAGTCCCCAAAATTGTGCCTCAGGGCCTCACTCTCACTCAAAAAAATCGGAGACGGGAGATTCGGGTAGTGCCCGTGACTCGAGAGCGGGGGGAACTCGTTCATGAGTGCATTCGAGCCCGTCTCCCCATGCCCATGTGACGTCAACGTGTTGTGGTTCAAGCAGTGCAAGTGGCAGATTTGTAAATTGCGGCCGCTCCCGCCAAAAGCGGCGCCGCCGCCGCCGCCGCCGCCGCCACTTGTCACCATGAGGCCGCGCTGAAGCTCAGCCTCCAGCTGAATCGAGTCGACTCCGCCGCCCTCGTCCTCATCCTTGTTCGGGCGCCGCAGATACAAATATTTGGGGAGGCATTCGATGAAAACGGTTTTGACCCACGGCGCCATCTTGTGAGTGGCGGGAGAGCGGTAGTTGACGTTCAGGATGCAAATGGTGACGACGACAGAGAACGTGATGAGGACCATGGTGAACAAGAGGTATTTGCCGAGGAGGGGTACGGCGAGGGACGTCGGCGGAATGATTTCCGCGAGCAGCAAGAAGAACACGGTGAGGGAGAGCAGGATCGAAATGCAGAGTGACATTTTTTCGCCCGAGTCGGAGGGCAAGTAGAAGACGAGGACAGAGAGGAATGAAATTCCGATGCAAGGGATGATGAGGTTGACGGTGTAGAAAAGGGTTTTTCGACGCAGCATGAGGAGAAAGGTGATGTCCAAGTAGGGCTCGGCGCAGCAGGAGTAGTACTGCTCCGTCCGTTTGGCCGGCACGCCCATGATGTCCCACTCGACGGAAATGTAGTAGTCTTGGAGATCGATCCCGATTTCCGTGTTGTCGTTGGCCTCGTTTTCCCCTTTGTTGGAAATGTGGCGGAGATCGACCTGGGAAGGGAGAGGAAAAAAAGATGGGCTTAAGTGAGTGAAAAACCGGAGGCTGGGGCCTCAGGGCCTCAAATGAATTGTGGGTAGTTGAGGTTTTTGTAAAAATTGTCCGGGGCCTCAGTGATCAGCGGGGCTCTTGGCCAGAGCCGCCCTGATGGCTGAGGCCCCGGACAATTACCAAAACTTGGCTAACCCACCCAAAAACCATGTTTCGAGGCCTCTAAGAAACCGTGTTTGGGGCCTCTCAAGAAACCATGCTTCGAGGCCTTCCAAAAAGCCAAGTTTCGAGGCCTCCCAAAAACCTGTTTCGAGGCCTCCTAAATAAACATGTTTCGATACCTCAAAAAAAACCAGTTTCGAGGCCTCCGAAAAACCCATGTTTCGAGGCCTTCAAAAAACCATGTTTGGGGCCTCCCAAGAAACCATGTTTCGAGGCCTTGTGAGAAGTAAAACAGCGGGATTTTTCAAGTTTGTCCATAAATAAGTTTTCAAAATCGATACCTGCGCCCATCTGTTTTCATGTTTTCTAAATGACCGAAAAACCATGTGTCGAGGCCTCCCGCAAAATTGAGCGCTATATTTTAAATTTCAACACAAAAATCGATAGCTTTGCAGTGCAATGGAAAAAGTTTGAGATGGAGCCGATTCGGGTAAAAAAAGCAGCTCGCGTGCAAATAATGTGCCCGGAACTTATTAGAGCGGAAGGAAACAAAATGCCCGCCTCCGGAGTCTAGAAATTTCACAGAATTCCTGCACGGCCTGCATGCTCCGACTTGGACCACAAATTGTTCGAAGCACTTTCTCCACTTTCTTCAGAGTCGTGAGTTGCTCGCTGCTCGCTCCAAATAAATGAGCCAAAACTAAGTTAAGTTTTGCAGAGTTACCCGGGTTTTTTTGCTGGAAAAAACCCGGGTAACAATGCTCGTCTCGCGTTCGCGTCCCGGGGTATTTTAAGCTCCTTTGGGCAATTCCGTTTCCGGTTCCGGTAGGCCGGGCGGGCGGGGAATATTTTTGTTTATTCGAAATTGAACGAAGAGGCGATGATATTTCATACCATTTCATTTCGCATTTCGTTCATATGCCATGAACACTGCACTGCAAAACTTTGCAGGACTGGGACATAAAACCCGGGTGCCGCTGGTGCGGCTGCTGCTCTGAATTCTGAAAACTACCCGAATTCGGGTAGTTGTGTTCGTCAACCAAGTTTTTCCGCCCCGAATTCGGGCACGACACAGCACAAGTGCTGCTGGGGAAACAAAGAAGATTAACTCTTGGAGCAGGGAAGGCCATTAAAGTGTCCAAGTTAATCTCACGAAGCTCTTGGTCGTATTTACGACGGGGACGAGAGGACGGGGTCGGGACGGGACAGGATACCCGGGTAACACGAAGCCCGGGTAACTTCACTTCACATACGTCAAGTTGAGTTCATATTTATTTATTTGTACTCCGACTTTGACTCTCTCTCGTTCATCACGAAGTTACCCGCTAGCCGAAGTCCGACTTTGACTACAGTAGTTGTCGAGTTAAGCCGATACCCGGGCATTTTGTCACAACTTAAGAACACAACGTCGGTTCTTAAAGTCAAGACTGAGGGACGGGACGGGCGACATGATTTTTAGGGCTTGAATGCTTTTTAGCGCTCAGCTTTGGCGGGTTTTCGGATTAACAATCATCAAGCTTAGCGTCGGCGTCAAGCGGGCATTAGCGGGCATTTCGGGGATTCGGAACGAATTAAATATCCGATTTGTCTCAAAAAGCGGGTTCAAAAAGTACAATATATCAAAATTGTTCCTCAAACTTCAGCCCGATTTTACCCGGGTTTTCGGCAAGCTAAAAAAATTTTAGTGACATTTCCGCAACTACCCGGAACACGTTCGACGGCACTCAATTCTCTGACCACAAAGTCACAAAGGAGCACATAATACCCGGGTAACTGAAATGACAATGAATGACATTCGCAACGCTTGGCTAACCGCGACGTAAAGAAGTGCTCTGCTATAGATTTTGAGTGAGTCAGGACGAGAATGCGGGTGCGGGAGCGGGTAGTTTGGACTCAATGTTGTAACTAACGCCCGGGTATCAGTGTCCGACGATCCGGCACGCCACCGAATTTTACGACCCCTTTAACAACCACCGACTTAAATCTTCACTCACACGACTCTACTCTGGAGACGACGACACGCCCGCCAAAGAATAGAACAATGACACGGTACGGTGCGGTGCTGTGGCAAATTCCCGGGTAACTGTCCGATCCGAAGTCACCCGGGTCTTTTTTTAGTGGGTGATTTCCAATTAGGATTTACGAGCTAGTGAATGAAATTTTCAATGAGATTTGCACATTTTGATAGCCCAGCAGATAGCAAAGAAAGCTAATTTTTACGACCCGACTTGTTCGAGAATCAAATACCCGGGTATTTGGATGCCCGGGTTCGGGTAGCGCTCTGGGAGGATGCTGGCTGAGAGGATTTACATGTCGCGAGCAGACTCGCATTCGGGGACACTAAAACTGACAATGTATAAAAAATACCCGGGTAAATTGTCTAACGAGTGTTGTAAAAAGGGTCATAAAAAGTGCCGGGCATTTTCGGTGCTCGCTTCAGATAAAAATTGCCCGGGTAATTCGGATCGGACTCGGATTTCCCATTGCACTGCTGCTGCTTGCTGCTCATTTGTCACGAAGAAAAATTACGATTTCTTTTAGTGTTCCTGTCACAGAAGTGTGTCTTAGCGCGCTGGCAGGGTGGTGCAAAAGTACTGAAATGCCAGCGGCAGTTTGGATTTCGGCTACCCAGGAAACTATTGCACCACCCTATGTACGCAAGAGCTTCCATTGCATTAGTTTGTCCGGAAACTTTGGCTCTTAACTCATCTAATACCCGGGAGCGGGTAGTTCGGTTTCGGGTAGTGCCCGAAAAATCTTTCGGGGAAATCTTCAATGTGTTCTTCTAATGTTCACGTTGCTAACTTTGTGTCATTACGAGTTTCGGATGTCCTCCAATGATAAGACTGAACAAAAAGTAATACAAGGAGGGATGGCGCTGAAGCGCGCGAAGGGCCGTGCCGTGAACGGGTCACTTTAGCTACTTTTCGCAATTTTTTTCTGACAAACGTTGTAAAATACGCAATACGCATAGAAATTCGTAGGAGTTGTCAAATATGCACTTTTTAACCGAAAAAGTAATGAAATGTGCAAATTTTTTCGCAAAAGCTCTCAAATGTGCAGCTTTATTTCGCAAAAGCAATCAAATGTGCAATTTTTTTCGCAAAAACTCTCAAATGTGCAATTTTTTTCGCAAAAGCTCTCAAATGTACAAATTCTTTTCGAATTGATAATCACGGAAATACTGCGCAATATCTTTAAAATCGACCACTGCCGCCCTGTCGCTGTCTCACTATTTTCGCAAACTAATTTCGCGGAATTTAATTTGCTACATGGCGATGCCACAAACTCCCTAATATTTTTGTAATTTTGGCATGGCAGATGGTACATGGGCGAGATGCCGAGAAGGCGGGGAATTTCGAATGCCTGCCAAAAACTTTTTATTCATTTCTTGTTCTGTTCTGGAATTGCAGAATTGCTCCGTGCTGGGCCCAACTATTTAGTCGAAATGCTCTTAACGATTATTCAAGTCGTTCAATTAATGTCCTGGGAGTTTCGACTAGTTCTTGCTCTGCTGTCGTTCTCCCGTCTTTGGCTCTCCTTTTATTCTCTGTCCTTTGCATGCAAAATGCAAACGCATCGCGTCGCGAATTTCAAATGCCAAAAGTTTTGTAATTATGAGTCTCGGAATGTTTTTTAGAGCCTCTGGGGAAGAATTTATGTCCCTGCCTTGCCGCCACGGCACTGCCTACCCGGGGAGCCAAGCCAGGCTACCCGCTTTTCCGTCCGTCCTACCCAGAACCAAATCTGAAGATTCTCCGCGCTGCCCCGAATTGCAGCATTCTGTCTGAGTCGTGAGATAAATAAAATAAGAGAGCTGGGAGTGTGGCTTAAATTGTAATGGATGGGGATTTGAATTTCAAAATAGCGCGCTCTTTTATTCAATACAAGGTTTAATATCCATAATATACGTAAATATGTCACCCAAATTCAATCAGGGGTATTTTAAATCGAGCGATTTATTTGAAAAAAATTGTTCTTGGCAGGGGGAATCGAACCCCGGGCTCCTGTCTTGAGTTAGGGCTAGAAATCCTAACCACTAGACTATGTGGGCTTTCAGCTTACCGTGTATCCGTCGTAAGTCCAAGAGCCAAATTTCATTTTACAAGTCTGTTGATCAAATGGAAAGTACTCGACGTCTATTTCACAGTAAGATTTGTAAATGGCCGGTGGTTTCCAGCGAACTAGTCCAGTGTAGTTGAGAATGGCTTTGGTCATGATGGTCACCTCGTAGTTTCCGTCAGCACTGCGTAATCATAAAAAAACACAAGAAAAATTCAAGTCAAAGGTCAAAGTCATCAAATTTGAAAATTGCGCTTAGTGGACGCGAGTCACTGCCACCAGTCCTATAGTGGGCGCGAGTCATTTAGTATGCGCGAGTCAAAATGACTCGCGTCGAGTAAAAAATCCCTGCATTTGCATCGAATTTCGCGCTATGAATTCATGACAAATTTTTGCCAAAATGTACGTGCTTAGTCCTGGGCTCGAGGTGCCGGAAGTTGTCAGTTTGGTAGACTACTTCCGGTTCCGGTCCTCAAATGAAAACGAGTCGAGTTAATGACGAGTCGTCGATGACGACGACTCGTCATTCGAATTCGGAGAAAAATGGGAGTCGACGAAGATGTCGGATTTGGACGGAGGAGGAATATGAATGAATGAAAAAGGAAAAAAACAAGTCTAATCGTAATAAATATTTTTTTGACATGAGCATTGTTCTAGAGCTGAGCTGAATGAGCTCTGCTTCTTTGTGCCAAAAAAAACCCGAACCGAACCGAATTTTTGGAGCTTAGTTCAGCTTCTTGGCTCACGCGAGCGAGTCACGAGGGATGGTTCCGAGCTGTTGCCCACGCAATCATTTTTGTTCATTTTTTCAAAGTTTGCCATGCCGGGCTAGATTAAATGATTTACACCTGAAAACTTCCCTTGTCAAATGTGAAAGTTGTATTTGACGCTTCTGCTCAAGATTTTAGGGTAAAATTTTCTCAACAGCTCGCACGCAACTTGACTCTTCTCTTGGAAAAAAAATTTCGCAGATTTTTTTTTCAAATCTGACGAAGCATCATTCCGGGACGTTCCCTCGTGTTGAGCCTAACCCAACCTCATCTCATTTTCATTCCAGCAACAGTAGCAGCAGCAACAAGCAATAAATAAAAAAATACTCGGATTACCCGCCCACCCATCCGACCGACCGGGTAGCAAGTCCATACGTCATTTTAGAAATTCGAAACAAGTCTTACATTGCAGACTCAGGCTGAGACCTCGCTTTCTCCCGAAAAGTGAAAGTGGAGAAAGTCTGGAGAAAGTCTGGAGAAAGCGGAGAAAGCAGAAAGAAAGTAAAAATCCCTTGCTTTGTCAAGATTGTAACTTTTGGTATGTTATAAAGTTCTCCCCGAGTTTTCGGACGGACGGACGACTAGCCAGCCAGCCCCGCCCTACTAGGACGTAATTCTTCCCAAATCCAACGGGGAAAAAACGGAAATAAATTCCAGACAAGGAATTCTCCGATTCGGGAATTTATTGGACAGGCACTTTATTGGCCGTAGGGGGTCCCCAAATTCTCCGAAATCCGAAATTGCCCCGAAATTCCAGGAATTGGAATTCATTTGGAGCTTTTTGAAGTGCTGGACAGGATATTTTAACTTTTAGTCAGTACATAAGAACCCGAACCCGAACCGGGTAGTAGAACCCGAACCGGGTAGTAGTTGTAATACCCGGGTAGCCAAGAGCCAGGCAGTAAATGTAGTAAAATATGTAAAAGTGAATGGCGGTCATTCAGATTTATTCCGGCTGGGCTGGTTTTGGGGCTATGTTTCGAAATCTAATCTTGCCCTTGGGGAAAGGAGTTGAGGAGTTGGTCCGAGCCGAGTTTTCAAGCAAGAGATCTTCGCACAAAGTTAAGCTTAATCTTTAAAGAAGGCTTTTCATACGAAATGCATGCATATCTCAGTCCGAACTCCGAACTATCCGATTTTTCGGACCGGGTAGTGCGGAACTACCCGCCTAACTTGACGACTCCTTTCTTTTTATGCGTTTTCTTTAGCTCGACTCGGCTATCAGTTATCGCCAGATTAGACTCTTTTGACCCCAGAAATTGCTCAATTTTTAGAATATTTATGTGATATCTCGTGCGAACACGCGATGCTAGCTCGATTAGAAAGTTTAAAATTTCCTGAGTAAAATTGGACGTAAGATGGCGCTGGTTGGTAGAGTTCTGTTGAAACGGGCGCTCAATTTGAATTTTTTGTCTTGCCTTTGACCAAGCGAAAAATTCTTGAGATCTTCAAAGGCCTCAAAGAAGAAACTCAGAAAAAAATATGATCCATGAGATGACTTGATAAACTCAAAAATTCGATACTCGAAACTCGACCAAATTTTTCTCTTCACGTTTTTCCAGTCTGAGCCGAGCCTTCTCGTCCCGTTTTTTTGAACAGATGCCAAATGCAGTGCAGATAAAAAAAAAATTCGATTTGGAACAGTTTTGATGTCTTCCAAGCTGTTGGAACTGAATAGGGAGACCCGAACCCGACCAAGTCGAATTTTTTTTTGACAAACTAGTCGAAGTCGAAGTCGAA
>JAQGCM010001897.1:0-13029 GCA_034699705.1 Hymenaphorura dentifera
AGTTTGTCTTTGTCATCGCCTAACTCATATGGAAATTTTGATCGGAAAATCGGAATTTTCTTGAGTGAAACTCAATAATATAGTAATAGAAGCGCGTACGAAGATTCCAAGTCCAAGTGTCACAAAATATTATTGAAAATAACGATTTTTAAGTCGAAATGAAAACAAAAACCAGTTCGACAACTTGAAACTTTATGGATTGTGCTTTGTGCTGCACTTCTGCTTTTTCTAGGATGGTGAAGGTGACGATGAAGAAGTAATATCCGTAAAAAGAGTAGAATTTTGCATTTTTTAGATTTAGAAAACATTTGAAAAAAATTCTTAAATTATTTCTTGTTGTGCCAAAAAGGCCGAATTTTGATTTTGCCGATTATTCCAAATTCCCGATCTTGAGAAATCGTCAATATTTGTCCATCTGGCGCATCGTGGTTGAGCTAAACTTGGATCCTGATGGAGCCGGGTCGGGCGGCGACACTATCCAAGCGAGCCGGCAGACTTGGAATCGAAAATTGTATGAAAAGTTCAAAAGGAAAGGGAAAAAAACGACGCTCGGATTTTGTACGACTTTTCAACTTCAACTTGCAACTGCAACTTGCAAGTTCTCGGTTGGACTCGATTGTGGCTTTTTTTTGGCTTTTGAATTTGGTTGGCGTTCTGTTGTTGCGTTGCGTTGCGTTGCGTTGGTTGGAGAAGTGAGAGTGCCAATTTTATTTAGACTCATTCATTCGCATCACCGACTCGACTGCAAATTTTGGAGAGACGCTACTGGAAAATTGACAAGTTGACAACAATTGACAACTGACAGCCGCTGTCATCAAACTTGCTCTGTCCGACTGTTCAAGTTTACAAGGATTTTAATTGACAAGAGGTAAATTAAAAACTTGGTTTTGTGTGTATTTTTGTGGGCCCGGCTTTATTGTTATTTGCGTGGATAGGGTAGGGCCGGTGAGGGGGGGGGGGGGAGTTAATGGGTTCATTGTTGTTGCAGTAAGTGATTTTTGTTGGCTGTGCAGTGCTTATAGACAATAGATTGTAACTGTTGTAAGTAAGTGCATTTTGCAAGTCTTGACTAAAATTTGAGCTCAAAATTTTCTAGATTTTAGAGTTAGAGTGATGTGTTTGTACTAGTCAAGAGTAGATAAAATACAATAGAGAGAGTCGAGAGTGTAAAGGAAGGGGGGGGGGGGGGTGGTTAGGTTACGATTCATTGTTGTGTGATGTTTTACCTGAAATTAGAACAAAAACATATTATAAAGTTTATGTTTCATTGTGTATGACTTGACATGATTGTTTTAAAATAGAGCAACATGTCTGCTGACGATCCAGAGAATCAAATTGATCTTTCTTCTGATGACGAAGAAATGACGAACGGTGGGAATGTCAACGGAAGTGGTGAGAATAATGGTGTGACCCAAGCTCTACAAATTCTTGATGAAGAAAACGAGGAGCAACAAGGTGGAGAGGGTAAGAACATTAGAATAAATTTTGTCGCATTAAAAAGGCTTGATTCACATTTCTACTACTGCTGTTCTACGACGCTCAATAATTTTTATTTTCATTTAGATGGTCAAGCACCACCACAAAATCCAGAGGACGTGCAAATGGCTGACGCTGATTCCATTGAAAAATTTGATCCATTGTGGCGTGTGACACGTCCAAGTGTCATTGATAAATTTGCATTCGCTTTGGAAAATAATAAGCTTTTTCATGATGTTGTGTTCAGCGTTGGTGAAAAGGCAGAGTTGATTTCAGCTCATAAAACAATTCTAAGTATCTCATCTCCTGTATTTGAAGATTTGTTTCATGGACCGAAATCCAATGAACGTGATGAAAATGAACCAATCATTTTGGGAGATTTAGATGGAAACAGTTTTAGAGCAACACTGAAGGTAGATTTTTTGGAATTTCTACAATTTGTAACATGTTTTCGTACACATTTTTGACTTTTGAACTCTACAGTTTATGTACACTGGAATATTTGATGTGGATCTGTTGGATGCTATTGGTGTACTTCGAGCTGCCAAGATGTTCGATCTGCCACAATTATTGGAAAAAACTGGCGAATTTCTTATTAGAAATTTGACTGAACAAAATGCAATTACATTCTATCAGGCTGCGGAAATATTTGATGTGAAGAATTTGGAAGAGTCAGCCAATTCATTCTTACTCAAGTAAGTAAAACACGAGATGAAAACGAGCACATACTTTTTTTTTTGCTATTCACGGAAATCAATTGAATTCAAATAATTTCTTTTCCACAGTAACTTCTGGGCAGTTGCCAAAACTGAAGATTTTCTAAACATAACATTTGCAAATTTGTGCAAATTTCTGGACATGGACGAAATCAATATATCAGAGTTGGAGTTTTTCAATGCAGCCATGAAGTTAGTAATACAAAAATTCAATACGTTGTTGAGTTTGAATGAATTGAATGTGGAGTATAGTTATCAATTAACCAATTCAAATTTGTTTCATTTTTAGATGGGCCAAAGCCCAATGTGAAAAGCAGGAGCTGAAAGATACTAGTGACAATTTGCGAACTGTTATGCAAGAAGGGATAACAATGATTCGATTCACCCTCATGTCACCTAAGGAATTTGCATTGAAAATCGTACCGACATTTATTTTGAGCCCGTCTGAAGTTATAACCATATTTCAACATTTGTCAGTTGATTTGGATGAAAGGTAAGTTCAAATTTGTAGCTAAATTTGCTTCTTGCCATTACTGAAAATGAAGTATGACGAGATTAACCAATATTTAATATTGTTTGTGAACAGAGAGGGACTTCCGGCTGTATTCTGCAAGTCTGAAAGTCGAAAGAAATTGAAATACAGTTCCAGCACCAGTCAATTGGTTGACAATGTCAAGTCCACACGTTTGCGAGTTCGCATTCGTCCTTGTGATCGTTTTACTGCAACTATTAAAAATTCACCAGCTCCCGTCGTTTCAACTCCTAGCAGTGGTTCAAGCAGCAACAGCAGAAAACGTACATCTCATTGAGAAAACAAAATCTCTGAAAAGACTCGGATTTCGACTTGGCTCTTATACTTGGTCAACAAAGCTATACAGATTGGAACAAAATTTGCAGCAATTCAGGACATTCATCAAAAATAAAAAAATTCTGTTGTTTAAGTTAATAAGTTAATTGTTTCGTTGCGTAAGGAGGGGGAAATATTTCCATTTCATTTGTACGACTAATTTATATGTAATCTTCTCATTACAGAACATAAAAAAAGAAGAATAAACATTTTTGTAACATACGAACACGAAGTGATCTAGTTTTTGAGAAGTCGACTCTGGCAAGCAATCCCCAGGCCCAGATGAGGTTAACCGAACCCAGACTAGTCTAGTCTTGGAATGAATATTTCAAAATGCACATTTCACTTGTATCAGGGTTCAACATTTAATTGTTTAGGTAAATTGTAATTGTCACACATCGTATAATTTAACGGTAAAACGGTATAACAATTAAGAGGTAATTGTTTTCATAGGGGTAACATTGAATCTCAATCTACGACGCAGGCTTAAACAAAATTTTCTACTGCTAATTGCTAATTTGTTCATTCATCACATTCATATTAATCTAAATCGAGTAAGAGCTACTTTATCAACTTAGTCACTCAATCATTTCATTTGTTGATATTGTTAGTGCCGAACAAACAATTTAATTTGTGCAAAATTAAGTTCGCAAATTAAGCTAACTTACTACAATGAGGGTAAGTCTGCGGCTTATTGGCCTCAATATATTTAGTCTTAGTCCAGTCAACAAAACAAAACAAAAACGACTTCCTAATTGCTAAATTATGTACTCGAAAATAGCAAATTCTAAATAGCAATAAAATTAGGCCCTAGGACGACATTTAGTCACCACAAGTCAAAATCATGAACCACTCCAAAAATTTGAGTCAATTTCTGCGTACTAGTAGAATATAGATTCCTAAATTCTGCTAAAACTACCTTACTACCTACGGGCTAGGATAAATTCAAAGGATTACAGAGAAAGATATTTAGGAAAAGGTACGCTACGCTATTTCCTTGAGTCAAATAGGTTGTGGTTGTAGTCACTCATTCAAAAGAAAATTGACAACAATAAGAAACAAATATTTTGCACGTCACATCACATCGATCGGCGATCTACCTATCTAAATTTGTTGGGCAGTACTACCTACCCGTAGTAAGTAAAGTCCAAAACCCTTGATTTTGTATAAAAAGAGTCCACATAAAATTTCTATCTCTTGCTAGGTCGGCTCTGCTCATTTTTTTGATAAATAATTTGATCCTTTTTTTCTTGCTATCGAAAACTTTACTCCACTTTGCTTTCGGATGCTTCAAGTTCTGGTTTGATTGCATCCGAACTGGGGCTACTGCTGCTAGTTTCTGTCTTAAGCTCAGAATTTGATTGCAAAACTGGCAGAACGACGTCCGCCTTGATTTCCAAAAGTGTCTGCTCTTTTGGAACCTCTTGATCGGCGGCAGGAGAATTTATAGGTGTTGAGTCCGACATTTGCTCTGACCAAGTTTTTTCTTCAGTTAATTCAAGTGGGGCTGGTGAAGGGCTCTTCCTTGATCTGTAACAATTAATTAGTAAATTGACAAGACTATTTGAAGTCTCTTAAACCGCATTGTTGCTCAATTTACCGTTTCGTCTCCGCAATTTGAAGATTAACTGCCGATTGATCTTTTGACTGTTCTGGTTCCAACTCTTCTGAAGCAGCCAAAGGTGCTAGTAACTTTGCGTCTGATTCCGGAGGTGGCGGGTTTATAGAACATTTTTCAATATGTGATGCTTCCTCCGATACTCTCGTATCAGCATCATCAGCCAATTTGGACTCAACGGCAGGTCTTAGATTTTCTTTAGAAACTGATGAGGGATCATCATAACTACTCTGCTCATTGGATGGGGCCGGTTGGACTTCCTGCTGCGGTGCCACTTGTTCATCTTGGTGAGACTCTGCGTACTGATAGTGGTCATCCGTGGTGACGGGAAGTCGAGGACTACGGTTCCGACCAACATCTTTCTTCTCAGGAGGTTCTACCAGCTGAAGCATGGATTTCGGACGCTTCGAGGGAGCTGGAATATGGGGTCGCGGCATTTGGTTCTGGGTGTTGTAGTACGTCACGCCTCCATACATTTCCGGATGCGGCGGTGCCTGCAAATAACAATTTCCTTTTTCGATACACAATGCAGAACAAAGTTTTTCAAGAATCATGGTTTTGAAAGCTATGAAATGAAGCCATGCCAATGCATATTGATTTCGACAAAATACTTGATACTCTTAAGGTGCGATTCCATTAGAGCTTTTGCGGACCGCAAAGCTAACCGCAAAGTTGAAGCGCAAATATATATGCTAAAGGTGTCATCCGTCGTAAGTCTCCCAGACTCCTAGGATCGTCCACGTCAAATTCATGTCATAAATATTTGTGAATTGGCAGAAGTATGTGAAAATGAAAAATGATAAAAAACAAAGACACAGAAATGACAGACAGCAAGTATAAAAAGAGTTTAGTATAATCCATAGACAATTTAAAAAATATTTGTTATATTTACATACATACAAAAGCTGAGGCAAGACACACAAAAGATTGTCAGTAGTAGTACATATTCTCATTTCCACAATCCACATTCCACACTACATACAAAATTACGGAGTTTTCAATAGCATGCCGCTAAAAATGTGGGTCTTACCAAAACATAACAAATTGTTTTTTAAATATCAAAATGTAAGCACCAAATCAAACACAAACATCATGATCAGTGCAGTGCAAAACAAGAGACAGCCAAAAAAGTAAAATGTAGATTGAGCAATATAAACAGGTTTAGAAATTTAAGCTCAGATTAAAATCCGAATCATGATTGGGAGAGGGGAGGGGGTGTTAGTGGTTAAATCGTTTAATCAAAATCTGAATCTACTGATTCACAATCACAACAACCATTCAACAATCGATTGGAATTGTGGGCTTGGACTGCATTCGAGATTGGATAAATAATGTTTGCGACCCGGTTCGAAGTGAGGTACTGATTTTAATAATGGGAGTTCTGATTCGAGTTAATATTTTGATTCAAATTAATATTGTTGTTGGGATAGTAATCGCTGACATAGATATTACTGTGAAAGTGATGACTGGAATTAGGATTGGGATATGGATTTTGGTAATAATAAGATTGTGGTTCTGGAGGAATGAAATGATGGCGCGAGGCAAGTGAGGCAGCCACGTCATAGTGATTGTGATAGTAAGTTGCAGGATTATAAAAGCGTCTAAGTGGAACAGCAGGACTTTGAGTTAGAGGAGGTTCAGTTGGAGGAGTACGTACCACTTGAGGAAACCCTTGATATCCTGCAGGATGAAAAGGTGGAGCGACAAAAGTAGGTGGCGGTCCCGTTGGAGGATAGCTGATTAGAGTTGGGTCTTGAATAAATTGTGGATGCGGGTGTGGAGCGGCATAAATGGGGTTGCCCGGATTTTGTGCGGTTGCAATGAAAGCTGGGTCACCGTAAGGTGGCTGCGGCACTTGTCCTGGTGGAGATGGGTATGGAGCTGTGACGTAGGCTGAGCTCAAGGGACCCCACAAAGCTGGAGAGACTGTTGACCCTGGTACGTGCGGAAGATTTGCTCCTGACACTGTAATGGGTGTTCCAGTCGCTTCATAGATCTGCTGCTGGTCATAACTGGTTGGAACTAAAGACACACAGTAAATTTAGACAACGTTTCAATTTTCATTATCTCATTCATAAACTGACAGTAGTCAAACTCAAACCTACCCTGCTCATAATATGTCGGTGGAGGAGGATGATTTACGTATGCTGACATAACGGGTGGTGGTACAGATACTGTGGAAGAAACCATTTGTTGCGGTACTGAACCTGCGCCTTGCACATTCACGCCTGCTGGACCCATTGGTTGATTCAACAATGGAGGAGAACTTACAGATAAGTTTGCCATGTTTTGCTCCAGCGTAGGTCTTTGTTGCCGCTGAGTTGAAAATCTCTTCGGTTTCGGAGCAAGGCCTGGACTCATTGCTGGCGATTGTTGTTGTTGCTGCTGCTGCTGGAGTCTTGGCGGCATTTGAGATCTCCGGTCATTCTGGTAGCCTAAGAATCCACATTAAAATTCGGTCGAATATATGGTGTTTTTTGTTTCTTTCAAGTTTCAATTATTTGATTATTCATACAAAATGCAGAATGTTCAACGGAACATTGGGTACTTTTACAAAGTATTCGGGGGAATGTTCGGTATTCGATATGCGATTGGACGTTGTACTATTCAAGTTATGCCAAATTAAATGTAATTTAATTAAGGAAAAATCAATCTTACTGTTGTTGTTGTATCTGCTCTCTCTTGCATCTTGGCTTGCACGATCGGTTTGTTGTTCCCGTCTTCTTTCTTCCCTGTCAGGTCCCATGCCCGGACCCGAAGCTCTGCCACTGCGATCGTCCCTCTCAGAAAATCTAGGTCTACCTGATGACGCCCTGTCATCGTGTTCATCTTCATAATTTCTTTGAGTTAGTGGAGATCTGGCTTCTTCTTTCTTAGAGTGCCCTTGCCCTTGGTTTCTTGACGCAGTTAGACTGGCACTCCCTGTATACTCTGTGTTAGTAAACGGCAAAGTAGACTTTCGTGGTGGCTGTGGTTGGGGAGATGGCTGAGGTGGTTTGACAACTGGTGATGATGTTGCCGTTGCTTGTCCTGTCCCCGATCCAGTTTGTGAATTTTTCGGAGAAACCACTGAAGCAGGAGTTGCAACGTTTCTCTCCGAAGACCCATTCAGGTGTGGTTGTGGCTTTGATGTTCTCATCTGGTCCGTATTGATATTTTGCTGTCTGTCGCCTTCTGTTTCAGACGAATTTCTTCGGTCTCCATAGCGGAAACTATTTGTGAATTGATTTCGCCGTCCACGCCCTCGACCTCTGCTATCTGCACCTCGACCACGGTTATCATTTCCACGACCACGACTATCGTTACCTCTATAACCTTGTCCTCTGTATGATCCACTGGAATTTGAGCCGCCGCTTCTGCTCTCCCTATTGTCTCTGTTGTCGGAGGACTCTCTGTCTGGGTTTTGATTGCCGTACTCCCGCCCCGACGAGTTTCGGTTCTCCCGTTGGTCGTTCTTACGTGCCCACGCTCCAGAATCTTGTCTAACGTTGTCTTTTGCCCGATCACTGCGTGGTAGCTCAGGAAACTCTTTTTCGTCAAAATTTCCACCATCCCGAGATCCATGTCGCTCATTGTTACGGTAGTCGGCTCCTCTACCTCTGAAACTGCCACGATTATTATCTCGTCCTCGGTATCCACCGCGCCCACGCCCCTCTTCATCCCAGTTGGGAGTGTATGAGTTAGGGCCGCGCCTGTTTGTTTTGTAATGACGAGTATTAGAAAAAACAAAGTCTAGTGAAGAAAAGCAAGGAGCATTTGTTTGTTTAAAAGTAAGTGCACGCACCCGTATTTTCTCCTTCTGCGAGCTCTTGGCGCATTCGGGTCCCCACGAATATCATAACCGTATCTACTTGAAAGTTCTTCGCCGGTTTTGGGGCCTTGCTCGTCCTCATCGTACAAGTCATGGGACCATCGGTCGCCAGCATCTTTGACTACTTTTTTTGGCTTTGGTTCCTCCTTCTTAGGTTCCTCAGCAGCATCTTCCCCCTCAGCACTAATATTTTGTAAATAATAAGCATATTTGCAAATGGTGTAATTAATAACATTATGACAGTACACACCCTTCTTCTTCTTCAGGAGCGTTTATCCGATCGTCATGTTCGTAGAAGTACCCCTTCTTTGGGATGAATTGGGGATTTTTGCGGTCTTCGTCACCGTCCAATACCTTTTCCTTGACGGATCCCTGGAATACATTATTTAAAATATTGCTAAACTTGTCTATGCCAAACTTTCAAACTTTAGATATTTTTAATTTTATTGAAAGCACTAACCTCTTCTTCCTCTTCTTCTTCAACTTCTACTTCGACCTCATCCACGTCCTCGTCTTCATAAACTTCGCCTTCACCATCACCTTCCCCCTCTTCGACTTCCTCAGCACTCTCATACTCTTCTGAGTCATGGATTCCGTCGTCGTTCCGTGGAGTTTCCTGCTCAAATTATAAATCAAAACATCAGTTTATATTTAGTTAAAGTGGTTCACTACAAATATGAATTGAAGTCTCTTACAACTGGAGGCTTGTGGTCGACGATTTCTGCACTCATGTTGTTTTTATGGATTAGATTGGCCTCAAATCAAAATCACAAAATTTAGGACCAATTTGTGGTTCCGTATTCCTTTACCTTCCTTACACAATTGCGGCTCACGTCAAATTATAAAATCTGCAAGTCAAAAAAATTGACCCAATTAATTGTTTGAATGTTAAACGCTGAATGGTCCCGCGTTCCTTACGTGAACTTTTAGAATTTCAAATCGATATTACTTACTACGAATGCAACCGACAAAATATTATGAATTTAATATGAAACGCGAAGGGCACTTGATTCTTCAAGCATTTTATCACACAAATCTACTGAATTGGCAGAATAGATTGTCTCTCCAGCAAATTGGAAGTACGAAGTACGAACCAACAAATACTTGATTTTGATTGTGAGGTGATTGATTTTTTGCGGATAAATAAATTATCAATCAAGAATCGGGAGCCGGAGTAGAATCAGATAATGTAAGCGAGTCGCCAAACACGTGTGGAAAGTGGAATCATGCAAAGACCTGAATGTGGTCGGTAGTCGGTACGGTACGAAAGCCTAGTCCACTTTCAGCTAGTGCAAATAAAGTTAGATCGATATCCAAACAAAATCATTTACTCAAGTCCCTACTTCTGTCGAATTCATAAATACTGAACAGACCGTCAGTCCACAGCAGCAGGCCAATACCGTCAAATTGGCAGTTTGAGTTTATTTTTATTAAATTTACTGCCAATTTGAAATTTTGATTAAATTTCTTGTGCATCAACTTCACCGTGCATTTTGTGGACACTGATTAGACTAACAAACAAGTAAGTTTTAACTGCAGTATTTCTCAGAAAGCTTTAGAGAGCAAACAATTCTAAATATCGGGTTGCTTGCGGTCATTGAACCACGACATGAATTTCCGGCTTCCGAAGCTGGACTCATTTATAATTAAGCAGAGTAAGATGTGGGCGATTATATGAATGCTATTTCCGCTATTTGTGTAATCGAGTACGAATACAGATTACAGAAATCTGTGTAATCGATTACGACGTACGAACGAGTACAAGATCACACCAATTTGTGTCATTGATTACGACGGACGCTCATACAAATGTGTGCAATCGATTACGATGAGCAAGTAAAGATTACGCGAATTTGTGAAATCGACTACGAGTGCTATTAATGTAATAAAATCGAAATTATAGTATCAATACATCAGTATCGGTACAAGTACGAGAACATATTTAAAACAGACTATAATTTCTGTTTTCATTCGTTGTATTCCTAAAGTGCAGTATAGTATTCCTATTTGAATTTTGAATTTGTATTCAATGGATTATTTTTGACCGCCGAATGTTTTATTTCTGTAAATAATTCTGTAATCAGCCTACTTCCGAGAAACGGGTGACGGTTGGTTCAACCATCAGTCTGACTGTCTTGTCGAATCATATTTATATTTATTGCATGATGGTACGAATGTGCTATGAAATGTACAGCAACGGAAAATAGGAATCTTGTCTTGGCTAATTTGTCGGAGATCAGGCAACCTGCCAGCCAAACAATTAAAATGTCAATTTTGTAAATATTTCAGGATTTGTCCAAACGTTATCCAGAGATTTTGGATGCAATTGCAATTGACATAGTATTTCTTGAATTACGTGACAAGACCATACGACAGTACATCAAATTTGAGATATTTCCAGAATTCTGCCGGACAGCCATATTCCATTGGCAACCAACCATTCTGACCTCATTCTGCTCATAAAATTCGCTAGTCCTTAAGTGAACTGACTACAGAAATGTCTTCAGATGATATTGCAAAATATTTCCAAGAAATTGCTGTCGCCATCGCTAAAGATAAAGAAGAAGGCAGCGGTAGCGAAATGCGTCACCAATGTCAAAGTCACTCCAAAAAATCTCCAAAGTCAGAAGATACAAAATCCGAGACCACTACAGCAGCCAACAAGAAGCCCAACAACAATGAAGATGATTTGAGCCTTCGCTGCACCTATCCTCGCCCGAAAGGATTTCAAGTAGACTACACTAAATTAGAAGCAGATTTAATTAAAGAAGTTGAGGAGGACGAATTATATTGGTTACAAAATGCTGCCAAACTAAGAGCCGTCACTCAACCCGGAACCTATGAAGATTTTCGGTGAGCTCATTACATCCAACCGGACATGGAAAAAGTGCCTTCGGTTCGAACGCCGTTATCGGGTCGTTTTGAAATCCCTCGTGGGGAAAAGTGACCTGACCATGCTTCTCCCGGTCGTGGGGAAAAATTCCCTCCATAGGGAAAATTTCGCCAGGGGAGCGGGGACCTTTTGATAAGGTTAGCTGGGCGCTTGGAAGTTGGAAGTACCAACTTCGCACTTTTTCCATGTCCGCGGATCCCACATCATCCTAATCTCAATTTCTCAATTAATCCTACTAAAACGCAACAATGATAATGCATTGCTGCATTGCATGCTTTGCAAGGTTCAAAGTTCAAAAGCCTTCCCCAAAATAGTCAATTTTGACAACTGTCAAGACTGTCAACCAACCAAACAGATAAATCAGACCAAAAATAATTCATATTTTTGCCAATTCAAATGCAAATTACCTGCTTGCAAAAATTCAGCGCGGGCAGCGGGCGAAGAGTAGTTTTCTTTCAGATTAGCAGTGCAGTGAAGTAACTCGTGTACAACTCGAACCTACCGCAACCAGGAAATTGTTGATAGTTTTCTCACACTTTGTCAAATTTAGAAAAAACTGATAGCTCCAATTTTAATTGTTGTGATGTTTGACGTAGACGTATAGTGCGTGCGGTGAGGTGACTAATTTTGGAGATTATTTTCTTTAATTGTAATTATTTGTGCGTGCGTGTGTAAAGTAAGTAGAACGAAGCTGCTCACAAGTAAATGAATCGAAAAAAGCGCTTGTGATTTTTCTTTATACTTTGTATGGTCTCGGTATCGTTGGGCCTTCCTTAGACCTAGGCCTAGACCTGTACCTGTGGTCGGAGTCGGGCCTTTCGTTTCCGTATTTAGCGCTGGACGGCATGGGCATGGCATTTCTTTCTCACCCGCATCCGCACCGCACTCGCACCCGCACCGAAATTTTAGGCAGACTGAACTTTTGCATGTATTGTAAACTAAACTAAACCGTGAACGAGTTGACAATAGATGTAAATTAGAAAAATCCGCATTGGTTTGGTTTGGAATTTGGAGTAAAATTAAAAAATTCATCAAATTCATAAAATGTAATGTAATGTAATGAATGCTTTGGTTATTGCGATTGAGATTGAGATGAGTTAATTGCATTAGTTTGGGCATTAGAAGTGTATTTCTTGAGCGCTGCGCTTATGCGAATCGGAATTTCGGAATGGGAAAATTCGTGCAGTCCGATTAACGGACTGCAAGAATTTTCCGACAGCAAAACTTGCTATTTTTTTTGGATATACTGATACAAAACATAGTTATCATGTTATAAATGAAGTAAGAGTATTTAGCAAAACACGTGCAAGTTAATGTAAAACTACAGGAAAATCTGATCTGACTGTCTTCTAATAACCAGCTAGAAGTTTTTCATAACTAAGTTTTATTAGATAAGAATAAGACTTTCTCTAGTCAAGTCATACGTAAAACGTTGTAACACACCGATTTGTCCCTAATAATTTTTTTCTTTTAGTAAATCCATCAAAATGAAAAAATAATACTGAATTTTTTCCGACGGGCAACCAAACTCCGCAGGTTAATTTTTCAATGTCATTCATGACCCCATGTGGCCTAATTAGAGCTGCCAATGCCGATTTTTGCAATCGGTATTTTACCGATTTTCCGTAATACCGATTACCGATTACCGAAATTATTTTTATCGGTAAT
>JAQGCM010001898.1:0-13028 GCA_034699705.1 Hymenaphorura dentifera
TATATGAGCGCCAGGCACATTTCTCAAGATTTGCCAAGTTAGTTGCAATTGCAAAGTTGCCTTGGAATGCAGCACCTGAATACTTTTATGAACTAGTAAATTCACTAAGTTTAATCTAATTACACACCAAGTAAGGCAGTTGGGCTTTAATTTTCCCTATAACCGAAAACCGGAACTGGGACCGAGTAAATAAATACCTTACATAATTTGCATTTGTTAACTGTTACGTCAGTTTAAGTCTGTGCAGTTTATCTGCGAAACCCCGGTCAGATCATTCTAAAAAAGTGTACACATTTCTTTCACGCAAAACCTTAACCGTTTTGATATTTCAGGAGAATTTTACCAGCCGATCAAAGAACCAGCCCCTACGAAAGGAGATCGGATGCCTACCAAACGGCCTGAAGACCAACTGAATGTACCGACAGAACCATTTTATCAGAAACCAAAGGACGTTGCACCTACCATGGATCGCAGAACTCCGATTAAGCAGTCCGATAATCTAGGACCTTCTAAGGACAAATTCTATGAAAAGCCGGTAGAGCAATTTGGACCTGTTGAAAAACGCCAACCGATTCGTACTTCTGACAATTTAAGGCCGGAAGGTATGTTTAAATTCAGATCCTGAGAATTACACTTGAATTACATTCCTATAACTAACGAAAGAAAAATATTACTTCTTATCGTTGACCAAAATGACAACTACACTAAACTGACTAAACAAAGTTGCAGACAAAATTGTAAAATCTGATATCTGAACGATACTTGCAGGAGAGTTCTACCAGCCTCCAAAAGAGGTCGCTCCAACAAAAGGTGATAGGATGCCAACCAAGCGTCCCGAGGACCAACTTACAGTTTCGACTGACGAATTCTATAAAAGACCAAAGGAGGATGTGCATTTCGTTGAAAAAAGAACTCCAATCAAGCAAAGTGACAATTTAGGCCCGTCAAACGACAAATTTTATGAAAAGCCAATGGAACCGTATGGTCCGGGCGAAAAGAGAGCGCCGATTAAACAAACTGACAATTTGACCACTTCGACGGATCGGTTTTATGAAAAGCCAAAGGAATCCGTCGGTCCAGGTGAAAAGCGTCAGCCGATAAAACAGGCGTCCAATCTATTCCCAGAAGGTATGATTTTCTTCTATTTTTTTTTGCAAGAACGAGCACTAGTGATAACAATTTCCCACATCGAACTGAAGACTGGAGGATAATTTGTTTGCTTAATTTAATATTCATTAGTAAATTAGTCAGAGTGCACTTCATCGACACTCGAAAGAAATTCCCAGCACCTTTTTATTTTCGCAGGTGAATTTTATCAACCGATTAAGGAGCAAGCACCGACGAGGGGAGACAGAATGCCCACAAAACGTCCAGAAGATCAGATCACAATGCCTACCGAACCATTTTATAAACGCCCAGTGGAAGAAGTGCCAAATTACGAAAGACGAACTGTAATTAAGCAAACAGACAATTTGACTACGTCTACGGATAGATTTTACGAGAGACCAGTTGAGAAAACTGGACCTATAGAAAAGAGGCAACCAATTCGTCAAGCCGAAAATCTTAAGCCAGAAGGTAAAGTTTCGAACCATTTTTTTTTGAAGACAGTACTCATTTCCTCTTGACTTACCTGGTTTTGCTCGATTGTGCAGGAGAATTCTACCAGCGCCCGAAAGAAGTAGCTCCAACAAAGGGCGACAGAATGCCGACAAAACGTCCAGAAGACCAAATTTTAACTTCGACTGATGCATTTTACCAAAAACCTGTAGAGGAAGTGCCAAATTATGAAAGGCGAACTGTAATTAAGCAAACAGACAATTTGACAACGTCTACTGATAGATTTTACGAGAGACCAGTTGAAAAAACTGGACCTATCGAAAAGAGGCAGCCAATTCGCCAAGTTGAAAATCTTAAGCCAGAAGGTAAAGTTTGAAACAACTCGTTATAAGAAAGTATTTATTGTTTTGGCTTACCGCGCTTCGTTCGATTGTGCAGGAGAATTCTACCAGCGCCCGAAAGAAGTTGCTCCAACAAAGGGCGACAGAATGCCGACTAAACGTCCAGAAGATCAGATCACAATGCCTACAGATGCTTTTTATCAGCGACCAGTAGAAAGTTATCCTGGCCAGGAAAAGCGAAGTCCGATTAAGCAACCAGATAATTTGACCACCTCAAAGGACAAGTTTTACGAGAAACCGATGGAGCCAACTGGCCCAGGAGAGAGGCGCCAACCGATTCGCCACCATGGAACTTTACACCCAGAAGGTCCGAAGCTCGGCATTGCTAGCTTAAACCTCCAAATTTCTTGGAAATATTTTTTGCGCACCACTTTGTTATGTTTATAGCCTTTTCACAATTGCAACATATTTAACCGCATATTTATACTTGAGCCTAAAGTAAATTTCGTTGCAGGCGAATTCTACCAACCAGTCAAAGAGCCAGCTCCACTGAAAGGAGACCGAATGCCAACAAAACGACCAGAGGATCAAATTATAACTTCAACTGATGCATTTTATCAAAGACCTGTGGAAGACATTCCTGGACATCAGAAGAGAGCTCCGATTAAGCAAACTGATAACTTGACCACATCGAAAGACAAATTCTCTGAACGAACCGTGGAACATGTTACGAATGGAGAGCGCCGACCTGCAATAAGACAGCCGGACAATTTGACAACTTCCAAGGATAAATTTTATGAAAAGTCCGTTGAGCAAGTTTCGATTGTTGTGAAGCGACAGCCAATACGTCAATCGGATAATTTGTATCCTGAAGGTAAATTATTAAGGCTGCACAACTTTTTTTATTCTCAAGATGCACTTATATAAAGATAATGAAGTATCCATATTCGGGGTAGGCCGAAACAGCCCAATCTGCATTAGTTTAGAAGGCAGCACATTGAATTGAACTAAAATGGTCATGTTTCCAGGAGAATTTTACCAGCCAATTAAAGAAGTGGCACCACTGAAGGGTGACAGAATGCCTACAAAACGCCCAGAAGATCAAATTTTGACTTCAACCGATGCATTTTATCAACGGCCTGTGGAAGACATTCCGGGACATCAGAAGAGAGCTCCGATTAAGCAAACCGACAACTTGACCACATCGAAAGACAAATTTTATGAACGAAATGTTGAGCAAGTTACGATTGTTGAGAAGCGGCAGCCGATACGCCAAGCGGATAATTTGCACCCTGAAGGTAAACTAATATTAGCTGTACAGCTTTGTCGAGTACCGCGACGCACTTTAATAAGTGATAGTGAAGTATCCACGTTCTGGATATCTTGAGACAGCATTTACCCAAGTACAGAGTTGTAGTACTGTTGAATCGAACTAAAGTCATAATCTTTGTAGGAGAATTTTACCAGCCGATTAAAGAAGTGGCTCCACTGAGGGGTGACCGAATGCCAACAAAACGTCCAGAAGATCAAATTTTGACTTCAACAGATGCATTTTACCAACGACCTGCCGAAGAAGTGCCAACTTATGAACGTAGAAATCCAATTAAGCAATCTGATAACTTGACTCCATCAAAGGACAAGTTTTATGAAAAACCAGTAGACAAATTTGGTCCTGGTGAGAAACGTCAGCCTATTCGTCCAACCGAAAACCTTAAACCTGAGGGTATGCAATTAATGTTTATTGTGTAGTCTTTCACTCCGAGTCCAATGAACCACACATTCAGACATGTGAAAAGTCTACAATTTTAATGTCATTCTAGGCGAATTTTACCAGCCAATTAAGGAGCCAGCTCCGCTAAAGGGCGATAGAATGCCAACAAAACGTCCGGAGGATCAAATACTAACTTCAACCGATGCCTTCTACCAAAGGCCTGTTGAAGACGTTCCAACTTACGAACGCAGAAGTCCAATTAAGCAGAACGATAATTTGACCCCTTCGAAGGATAAGTTTTACGAAAAACCAGTTGACAAAGTTGGTCCCGGTGAGAAACGCACTCCTATTCGTCAGCCAGGAAATCTCGTTTGTGAAGGTACGCAAATTGTGTTTTGCTACGTATTTTCACTTCTTGTGTATCATTTGTTAAAATTGCTGAATGGATACATTTCGATTCTAAACGATTTGAATGTTTCTTAGGTGAATTTTACCAGCCAATTAAAGAACCGGCACCGCTGAAGGGTGACCGAATGCCAACAAAACGTCCAGAGGATCAAATTTTAACTTCAACTGACGCATTTTACCAAAGACCAGTGGAAGATATTCCCAATTATGAACGAAGAAGCCCAATTAAACAAAATGATAATTTGGTTCCATCGAGAGATAAATTCTACGAGAAACCTGTCGATCAATTTGGTCCCGGTGAGAAACGCCAGCCAATTCGACCTATGGAAAATCTTAAACCAGAGGGTACGTGGACTAATAGCTGTATTGCTGTGAACAACCATTTTCGCTACCTTTTTGTCTGATACTTGAAAGCATATGTCAACGTTTCACAGGTGAATTTTACAAGCCTGTGAAAGAACCAGCACCTCTAAAGGGCGACCGAATGCCAACTAAACGTCCAGAGGACCAAATTTTAACTTCAACTGATGCATTTTACCAAAGACCTACGGAAGAGGTTCCAACTTACGAACGTAGAAGTCCAATTAAGCAGAATGATAATTTAACTTCGTCGAAAGACAAGTTTTACGAGAAACCTATCGATAAATTTGGTCCCGGTGAGAAACGCCAGCCAATTCGTCCGTCAGAAAATCTTAAGCCTGAGGGTACACGAGTTAACTTTTGCTATCTACTTATGTACTACAACATGGTTTCACATTTTGTGAACCATTCGTTTAGACAGGCGAGACATTCTAAGTATTCGATTATTTCTTAGGCGAATTTTATCAACCTGTAAAGGAAGCAGCACCTCTCAAGGGCGATCGAATGCCAACAAAACGTCCAGAGGACCAAATTTTAACTTCAACTGATGCATTTTACCAAAGACCTACGGAAGAGGTTCCAACTTACGAACGTAGAAGTCCAATTAAGCAGAATGATAATTTGATCCCTTCGACTGATAAATTTTATGAAAAACCTGTCGATAAATTTGGTCCGGGTGAAAAGCGCCAGCCAATTCGTCCTTCCGAGAATCTAAAACCTGAGGGTAAGCAAACTAGACTAAACGATTCCGTACATTACATTGCGTTTTTATGGTCTGCTGAAAGCTTCGCAATGCAGCTAATTTCCTAATCTATCACAGGTGAATTTTACCAGCCAATTAAAGAGCCAGCACCTCTGAAGGGTGACCGAATGCCGACTAAACGTCCGGAGGACCAAATCTTAACTTCGACCGATGCCTTCTACCAACGACCTATAGAGGAAGTTCCAGGTTATGAGCGAAGAAGTCCAATTAAGCAAAATGATAATTTGACTCCTTCGAAGGACAAATTCTATGAAAAACCTGTCGATAAAGTTGGTCCAGGTGAGAAACGGTCTCCCATTCGTCAGCCCGGAAATCTTACATGCGAAGGTAAGCGAATTAAAGTTGCAG
Source organism: Hymenaphorura dentifera (assembly GCA_034699705.1). Lineage (NCBI taxonomy): Eukaryota > Metazoa > Arthropoda > Collembola > Poduromorpha > Onychiuridae > Hymenaphorura > Hymenaphorura dentifera. The sequence goes on from JAQGCM010001898.1 coordinate 5,489, forward strand.
TAGTGACTTCCACCTTGCATGCATAACTTATGCAAAGACTGTAGAATGCCATTCAAAAGTATTTGAATATTTTTAGGCGAATTTTACCAGCCAATTAAGGAGCCAGCACCTTTGAAGGGTGACAGAATGCCGACTAAACGTCCGGAAGATCAAATTTTGACTTCGACGGATGCCTTTTACCAAAGACCCGTTGAAGATGTTCCAACATACGAACGAAGAAGTCCAATTAAGCAAAATGATAATTTGGTCCCATCAAAGGACAAGTTTTATGAAAAACCAGTTGATAGGGTTGGACCTGGTGAGAAACGTCAACCAATTCGACCTTCGGAAAATCTTAAACCTGAAGGTATATCTTGACCACCTTACTATATTTTTATTAAGCATTTGAATTAAATTCATCTTCAAAAATGTTTAGGCGAGTTCTACCAGCCAATTAAGGAACCAGCACCTCTGAAAGGTGACCGAATGCCAACAAAGCGTCCGGAAGATCAAATTCTAACTTCGACCGATGCATTTTACCAAAGGCCTGTTGAAGATGTTCCAACTTACGAGCGCAGAGGTCCAATTAAGCAGAATGATAATTTGACTCCTTCAAAGGAAAAGTTTTACGAAAAACCAGTAGACAAAGTTGGTCCTGGTGAGAAGCGCACTCCCATTCGTCAGCCAGGAAATCTTATTTGTGAAGGTATGTGAATTAAGATTTGCGTTTCATTTAGTATATTTATTTTGTCCACAACGGTTAACAATATTAAGACTGAAAATATTTCGTAGGTGAATTTTACCAGCCAATTAAGGAACCAGCACCTTTGAAAGGAGACCGCATGCCGACTAAACGTCCAGAAGATCAAATTTTAACTTCGACTGATGCGTTTTACCAAAAACCTGTAGAGGAAATGCCAAATTACGAAAGGCGAACTGTAATTAAGCAAGCAGATAATTTGGTAACGTCTACGGACAAATTTTACGAAAGACCAGTTGAAAAAACTGGCCCTATAGAAAAGCGCCAACCAATTCGTCAAGCTGAAAATCTTAAGCCAGAAGGTAAAGTTTGAAACCACTCTTTTTAAGGCAGTATTCATTGTTTATAAATATAAAAATATCCACTATTGATTTAAGATGCTAAATATTTAAGCAAACATTTGCTCCGAATGCCTTTGGCATCTAATTCTCAAATTTCGTGAGAAAGTTTTACAAATTTTGCGTTGTTACAGGCGAATTTTATGTTAGAACCGATGAAGTATATACTCGAGGTGAACGAGTGGACAAAATCGTTCACCAAGATACGCTTCGTATGGAAGGCACATTTGCACATCGTACAACAGCTAATGAAGATTATAGGACTTTCGTTGGAGAAAGGGCTGATATTGTAAAGCATCCAGATCATTTGGTCACCGAAGGCCGCTTCACTGGCGTTTCATCTTCTCATGAGGACTACACCAAAGTAGTTGGTGAAAGAGCTGATATTATGCGCCATGCAGACAATTTGGTCACATCCACCGATAAATTCACTGAACGAACTGTGGAACATATTACTAATGGAGAGCGCCGTCCAGCGATAAGACAACCGGACAATTTGACAACTTCGAAGGATAAATTTTATGAAAAAACCGTTGAGAACTTGGGGCCGGGTGAGAAGCGACAGCCTATAAGACACCCAGAAAACCTTAAAACTGGGGAAGGTAAGAGAATTTCTTAATCACTTCTGTTGGAAGCCGATATCGCAACTAGAGTTAATGAAATCGATCATAAAAAATAATCACCACTTGGACTTGGACTGATTAGGTGAATTCTACAAACCTGTGAAAGAGCCAGCACCCATGAAAGGAGATCGAATGCCAACCAAACGTCCAGAGGATCAGATTACTATGCCAAAAGATGCGTTTTATCAAAGACCCGTGGAGGATGTTCCGAGTTCGGAGAAAAGAGCTCCAATTAAACAGCCTGACAATTTGATCACGTCGACTGATAAGTTTTACGAGAAGCCTGTCGATAAATTTGGACCTGGTGAAAAACGCCAACCAATTCGTCCTTCTGAAAATCTTAAACCAGAAGGTGTGTGAATGAAATTTAATTGCATGCACACGGCATACAATTTTGTCAGTCAGTTTTTGAACGATTCATGTACAGACTACAGACTGAAACAATTCTAAATGCTCAAATATTTTTTAGGTGAATTTTACAAGCCAATTAAAGAACCTGCTCCTACGAAAGGTGATCGCATGCCAACAAAGCGTCCAGAAGACCAGATTTTGACTTCGACTGATGCTTTCTACCAGCGGCCAATTGAAGATGTTCCAATTTACGAAAGGAGAACTATAATAAAACAGAATGACAATTTGACGACATCGACGGACAAATTTTACGAGCGGCCTGTGGAGAAGTCTGGTCCTATTGAAAAGCGGCAACCGATTAAACAAGCCGAAAATTTGAAACCCGAGGGTACAGCATATTTTCTAGATTATGTAGAAAAACTAAGCAGAACTTCTAAAAATAGCAAACTTTTTAGACCAATCTCTAATTGCAAATTGAAATCAGGAATTTCGCCGTTCGTTGATAGTTTAAAGCTAAGAAATCGTGTTTATAATTCAAAAATTTTCAGGCGAATTCTATCAGCCTATCAAGGAACCTGCACCTCTAAAGGGTGACCGAATGCCAACTAAGCGCCCAGAAGATCAAATTTTGACTTCGACTGATGCATTTTATCAACGGCCGTCTGAGGAGATGCATGCCGTAGAACGAAGAACCGCAATTAAACAAAATCACAATTTGACCACTTCGACGGATAAATTTTATGAGAAAACGGTTGAAACAGTTGGACCAGGAGAAAGGCGTCAACCTGCACGACATCCCGACAACCTTAAGCCTGAAGGTACGACTTTGATTATGCCTGAAATCAAATCGAATTCTTTTTTTGACTGCATCGTTTGCTTATTGTTTTGAAACTAACGCATATTTGATTCCCATCCAGGTGAATTCTACAAGCCAGTAAAAGAAGCTGCACCCACAAAAGGCGACAGAATGCCGACAAAACGCCCAGAAGATCAAATTTTGACATCTACGGATGTGTTTTATCAAAGACCTGTCGAACAAGTATCGAATGTAGAGCGCAGAAGTCTAATCAAACAACATGATAATTTGACAACTTCTAAGGATAAATTTTATGAGAAAACTGTTGAGAGCACTGCGCCTGGTGAGAAGCGACAGCCAATTCGTCCTTTGGAGAATCTAAAACCAGAAGGTACATTAGAAAGTTCACGGAGAAAGTTTGCAATATTTGAATATTGCAAATGTATCAAATTGGCAATAAATTCCTTGTTCGTTTAGCAGCGCTTTGAAATCGAAACTTCAGTTGAAGAAATGATTCAATTTAATTAACTCGGAACAAAAGTGAAAGTATGAAATGAAAGCACTTTTTAATATCTTGATTATTCTTGCAGGGGAATTCTACCAGCCAATAAAGCCTGAAGCACCTTTGAAAGGTGACAGAATGCCAACGAAAAGGCCCGAGGACCAAATTACTGTTGCGACTGAGCCATTTTATAAACGACCAACTGAAGATGCCCCTCACGCAGAACGAAGGACGTTAATTAAGCAAGCTGATAACCTTACCTCGTCGAAGGACAAATTCACAGAGAGAACGGTGGAGAAAGTCGGTCCTGTTGAGAAACGTAAACCGATACGTACCCAATCAACCTTGAAGTCTGAGGGTAATTTTATTACAAAGCCAGCTCAACTTTCAGACACAGATTTGTAGCAAATTTGCGGTTTTAGAAATAAATTTCTCCAACAAACTTAAAACTTTTCAGGTGAGTTCTATGGTAGAACTGAAGAAGTTCATATCCGAGGGGAGCGAGCAGAGAAAGTTCTTCATGAAGACACACTCCGCATGGATGGTACATTTGTGCACCGCACAACTGCTAATGATGACTATCGGAAATACGTCGGTGAAAGGGCTGAGACAATCAAACACGAAGATAATTTGGTGAAATCCACTGAAAGGTTCACTGAGCGTGTTACGGATAATGTTGTTCGCGGTGAGCGAAGGGGTCCAATTAAACACTCCGACAACTTGAAGCCCGGTGAAGGTATGGACTAAAATAATTATTCGAATGATGATACAATGTGACTTGAACAATTTCAGGAAGTTAGAATTTGTTTATATACAGGCGATTTCCCGAAGCGGGACCAGACGCCCGTTCGTCCCGGTGAAAGGCCTACACCGAAAAAACCAATTGATAACCTTGAAGTAGGTCAAGGGTCAATGCAAATGGAGACGACGAATAGTTCTCTGAATAAACGCACCACGGATTCCCGCACAGCCCTCACGACTCGTGTAGACTCCTTGTCACAGTCCACAAGAACAGCAGCTGCTGGTGGAGTGATTCGGAAGCAAACGACCTCACAAATTATTCTGGGTGATGACTCGAATGATGCTCGGTTCGACAGAACAACGACGGCACGTCGAACTACAGTCGAAACCCGAAATCTTGCTAACGGTCATATGCTCCAAGAAAAATCGATTGAGTCATCTGTCCGTCAAACAGCAGAGACCAAAGCCACGGAGGATCGCTCCGTTGAGCAGAAAGTGCTGAGCCAGTCCATGTCTGCCAAATCGACTATGAATCAATCAATAGTTCTCAAGGATGTGGACAAGAGACAAACAGCCACGCTAGACTCGTCCACTAAATCCACTTCCGTCCACCCGAGTTCTGTCAGTCAAACGGCAACTCTAACATCTGCTACGAGTTCAGCCGAGAGTAAACACCAAGTCCATGCCAACAAAACTGGGACAAGGGAAGTGCAGGTGACGCGTGAAGTTACCGTCACGAAGAGAGGAGGCGACCAACAGCTTCAGCACGGCGGTGCTGGAGAAGTAATTACCACAACAACCACCACTACCACCAAGGGTGGTCCAACCTCATCGACGTCGACACAAAAGACTAGCGAGCAGACTTCAACTTCCCTCCGGCAACAGCAGGAGAGTAATATGAGTCAAAAATATAGTTCGACACATGAGAGCAGTTCAAGGTATAACGATTCTGCCCGGAACCAACAAGAAATGTCCTCGTCAAGAAAGGTCGACAGTCATATTCCAAATGGAACGTCCAGGAGTGAAATAATTAGCAAGGAGTCCTCGTCACAAAAAACTGGCAAGAATTCGTCATCTGCCCAACACGAGCAGAGGTCTCAGCAGAGCAGTAGTCATATGACGAGTAGTACCAGCTCAAGTACTGCACTCCAGCAGTCTTCCCAAAAGAGTCTTCAAGAGCAACGTGAGCAGTCCTCAACACATTCAAGAATTCATGGATCAAATTCCAGGAGTCAATCTGAGCTCAGGAATTCTAGTTCGACTTCTTTTGGAATATCTTGTCGTGATGAGACTGTTGCTAAGAATACCGCATTCGCTTCTAGTCTGAGGGAGACAACGACAATGCCGAACGCTGGAACTACAACTGGAACCGGGGCAAAGCATCCCACTAGCCAGACCCATATTAATTTTGGTACTCAAAATCGAATAATTTCTGGGACTTCGGCTGACCCCTGCCCAGTGCATTCTCATTCACATTCCCACTCTTCTCAAAGCAAATCTACTGCTGCAGCTGGCAAATCAACAATATCGTCGCAATCATCAACTTCTTTCAGTCACAATCAGCAGATACAACAACAACAGCAGCTTCAAAGCTCAAAAACGCAACGAGTCGTTAGATCTGACAATATTTCCATCGGAAAGGGTCAGTTGGAAATGCAAACTTCTTCCAAATCTTATGGTCACTTCCAAGCATCGGACAGGGTTGTTCCAGTGCGTTCTACGCATCAGTCGAATATTTCTTTGGGCTCCTATCCATCCCAACACACATCGTCTTCAAGCTACAGCAAAACTTATGTCGCCCAAAAAGTTGTCCCATGCCCAGCCACGCTACTTGAAACTGAAAAATCGCCATTCAGATACCAGAGACAATCTTCCAGTCACAGATTTTACATGCCGAGTGTTTCCAACTAACTAATGCTTCCAATCTTTATTTAAAAGGGTCATCCAGACTTTAATAAGCAAGTTGCAAGCCTGCTCCTCTTCTAAACATTTAAGAAAGAGGACTGCCTTTAAATTCTTAACAAAGAAATAAATCCCATATTCTTCCAAATACTAACAAAATCACTGAGGTGCTTTAAGCTAGATTTAGTCACTGAAATTATTATAAGTAATTATATAGGCTTAACATTTTACTAACTTTTGATTAATTAATTCGGCGGCTATTAATTGAAATAAAAATGAAATTGAAAATGACTGTTCGCCGTGTTCGCTGATTTTGATAAAGGAAAGTTAGTCTAAGTTTATGGGGTTGAACTAAAGATTCTGTGCAATGTTCTCCACGTGGGACATTTCTCGAAAGTCCCATGTGCTCGCACCACGACTATGGCACAATACCCGGGTATGCCTTTTAATAATATAAAGAAACCTTCTGGCGTTCATTCGATTGGACTATACAAGAAAATCGACAGATGTGCACGAGGTGAAGAAATTTAATGGACGGGGTGCTCTGTTCACCAAAGTCTTCAAGGAGAGCAAGGATGTATAAAATTGACTACGAATCTGAAGAACTTGTCGGAGAATCTTATTCATAACAGTACAGAAGACACGCGGTCTCCAGCCTGCAATGCAAGCAAGCCATGCTGGCTGACACGCATAAAAGTTTCGTATAAATCGTTGCCCTTTTGTTTGAGACATTTTATAGGAGAAAGAACATTGATGAGACTTACATTATTACGGTCGTAACAAAAGTTACAAGTTTATTTTTTTGGGGTCCTTAGTCTACTCCTCACTCTTGTATCTTTACTAATAATATATCGCACAAGTTCTTTAGTTACTCATTCATTTCTCTTCCCCCTACTCAAAGAAACACATAAAACTCTATTGTATTTGGATTCTGGAATAAGACGGGGAGGGGGAGTGTCCTTTGGAATATTTCTCCCCTTGGGTCCGTAATCCATCCTTGTGACAAGTGACAAGGAGTCATTTTAATTTTCTTTCATATTTTATGTGGTCTCTATCTTTTATCTGGTCGCGCGGCTACACATCGGTCAATCTGTGAACTTGCGGTTGCGGTGCGTAACATTTCGTAATATTTGTATGGTAGCGCCGCCAGTTCAAAGGTCAAGCAGATTATTGACCTGATTTGAGCTGTGACTTGAGCGGGTTCACAAAAGTTTCAATCCCTTTCATTTTTGCATTTGCTCGAGTTTTTTCACGTTGTGCCTTTCACCTGCTTTCACCGTCATTTATGGAGGAGAAAGCTCTGTACTTTTTTTATATTAGTAACTCGATACTGAAATTCCCCAAGGCATCATTTGTTCCTTTCATGACACATATGGTGAGTTTTGCAATGTTTAGTTAGAGTTGAGCTGACATTACGTACATGTGAAGTTAAATGAGAGTTTTATTAAATTGACAGGAAATTGCTCGAAACAAATGGGGAAATGAAAAGTTATGACTTTGGACTGTATTAATCAAAAGAGGAGTTCAGTCAGTCATTAGGAAATTGTT
>JAQGCM010001899.1:0-13025 GCA_034699705.1 Hymenaphorura dentifera
CCAGAAACTAACCGTATTGGCGCAGATATACAATGTCACCCCTTCCAACAGCCAGGGACCAACCCTCGCCTTCATTTGTAAAACAAAACTTCCTTTGACTAGCACCATCAAGTTTCAACCACAAGCCTTCGCTATTGTAGCACTAAAATAAGATTGACAATCAAAATCATATTAGAACATGTCTGGTACTGAAGCCGTTGAATTGGTAACATTTTCTATTTAAACCACTGAATTTACAGTAAGTAAATGAGTAACAGAAGTAAAAAATATTACAAGATGCGCAACATAGGTAGGCTTAATGTCAATTTAATGAACAAATAAAAAGAAAAACAAAACATATTTACACGAACCTCATCTACTGCGTAAAACTTTGCACTCAATGCAAGTATTCCAACAGGTGGTGATCTAAGGCATGGACGAGTCCGAATATTGTGACCAGCTACTCCGCACTTCACAACTTGATACAGTCCAGGACTTCCGTTGAGTCGGAGAACCTTCGAACAACTGGGGAATATTTCAAAATTTTTACTAATTTATCTGGTCCAGTCAAGCGTTGATAGAGATGTGAATAAATTCAGGTGCATGGCTCGAAATATTGGCCCAGTTAGCAAATTCGGAATGTAGTTTTATTCGTTGAAAGTACCTGTTTTCTGTCGGAAACGGAAAATCCGGCAATTTTCTGACAGCATGGTTTGACTTTTCAAATCCGATACCAGGCAGGGGCTTTGATGCTTCAACTGGAACCAAGAAAGTTTTCCCTATATGCTGATTGTACTGAAGACACCAACCTTCCAATTGAAAACTTCTGGCTTGAATATTTTTGCAGAAAGTCAGAATGGAAGCCTCGTCCAGTTTAACCCATATTCCATCATCATTGTGTACTTCTTGTGTGAATGTGATCACTCCATTTACAGGGAGACATCCAATTTGCTCACTTTGTAGTGTTGGATGACATCTTATTCGCAAGCCAGCAGAGTCTGCCGCTTTAAATTTCCTCATTTTAAATGCTGATAAACCAGTTGAAAATTCAGCGTCCTCCAGCTTTTTTGCAGAAGCAAATGTGCCTTCGAGAGGGCTATCGACTTCAACGATGCAGGCCTAGATCGAAGTGCAAGACAGACTTGTAAATATTTCACAAAATAGACTTCCCAAAACACCCAAATTTCCTTACAGGTGAGAGCAAGCTAACCCATGACCCATGGCAAACAAGCATTGTAGCTAAATCAAACTAACAAATCGAGGAATCATGTGTGCATTTTTAGAAGTCACGCATGGTTTTCGCTGAATTGTTTTCGCATTAACGGAAACCTAGCGCCATCATCAAATTAGCTAATACAATAAGAATAGTTTGTCTGCTGGTATGCTCGTATGAACAGTTTGAATTTGAAAAGCAGAAGCTATAACTTGTATTGATCTCATGTTTAATCTACTAGCGAAAAAGCAATATCTTCTTTTGTTTTTGATTATGCATTGCAATTTGGCCTAAGCCACTGCGGTTGATTCTACAATTATATTATATCTACATATCTGCCGCAAATTCAATCGTAATTGTAATTTGTAGTTATATTCAATTATTCTTCATTGGGAAAATAGAGACTCCTCCTACGAAGGCTGAGGTATCTAATGTCAAGAAGTCAGTGGCGCAGAGTATAGGTCATAACTCTACGATTGTATTTAAGTAGTATACGGTATTGACGCGGTTGGCCTGATACAGCGAAGGGAAAATATTAATTGCACGCCAATCTTACCTCAGGAATAGAGTATCCGTCTATTGTGAGGCTGATGTGATAGCGACCTGTGCTGGCAGGAGTCCAAGTAATTGCGTATGTGCCATTGTTATTTGATCGAACCAGCATGGACTCCGATAGTCGACGGGCTGCAGGCGACAATAGTCTTAACTCCTCGAAGGAAAAGTTTTCATACTCCTGAACCAAATTAGCAGATTTATTGTTACGTAAATGCAATACTTAATTGGAGTAGGTCAAGATTCTTTCCAAATGATATAAATTCGCTTTATTCACTTTAATACATTCATGTAAATAGTTGATAGAAATAAAATCACAGTCTGGAGAGATGGATGCCGGTAAGAAATGTATGGAGTCAAGATCTGCGATTTCGATTCATGTGAACGAAATGCAATAAGTCAAAGTCAATCGGTCTTACCTTCATCATAGTGATGGCATGGTATCGCATCTTATCCTTCACAGTCACCTGAAATGGACTTGCTTCGGGTTTAAGCTCTACCATTGGTTTATAAAATATGACCGGTGCAGAGTTAGCGCTGGAAAGACTGCCCGCATTTAAAGGTGTAGCTTTCATTTCAACCTGAAAATTAGAACCGTAATGAAAATACAACAATTTAGTTTCTGCTAAACATCCTACAACAAATCGTCCGTCGAGCACCGAAAACTCGGACAATGATTTCAAATTCTTAAATGCCGTTAGAAAACCCACAGAAATTTTTAGAGGATAATTCATTAATTACCCTTAGAAAAGAAAAATTTACAGAAGTATTTACAAAATGGACAGTCAAAGTTACATACTTGAAGATTTTGAGCAAACACTGCCTCGCCATGTTGATCCTTTGTAATTACCACTAAGACAGTTGGTCGACTTTGTCTCAAAGTCTCTTTCGACGGTATAACCTGAGGGTGAAACAAAATGAAAAATTGACCATAATTTTTCTATTCAGCTCTGCATCAATTATATGATCAATACAGTGGCAAGAACACACGAACACACCGCTTTCAACGTAATTTATACAACAACGGATTGAACATTTCATTTCTAAAAACATTATTAAAATGAAAGCAAAAAATCGTAGAGTGTGTCCATCAACCTTATGCCAGCATTCTGCTCTGATATCAAAGTAGAATGGTTTGTGCATCACAGAAAAAGAATTTATGTCTCGAATTTATTGCTTCATACGAGTACTATTGAGTAGCGTAGCGTAGCTTCACCCTGCTCTACATTATTTATTATAATTTAAGGGACCTGCGGCGAAGCATGCCACAAATAAGTGACTCTTTCTGTTTGGAATCATAAAATCTGTTCAAGATATTTTTTAAGTGCGTATGCTAAACAACCTCGCATTTTTGAGGATCAACAAATGACTCAGGCTGAAGCCAATTCGCCAATCTCTCTCCACTTGTCATAGGCGTCCGAGCAATAAAGTCTGCAATGAACTCTCTCTCCTTCGACTTCTCCCTGTAAACCCAAAAAGATTAGAGTTACAAGTGAACGCAACATAAAACGAGTTGCTATTTCTATGCAATACTCGCATATCGGCTTCCTGTCAAGTTAAATTTTAGTAGAATCGGAAGAAGTCACTAGTCATATTGGTTATACTGGGGTTCCTTGGATAAGCGCAGTTTTTAAACAAGTTATCTTAAGCAAGCTTGTGCAAGTGCGCAGTTATAATTAAGAGCGAATATGTAAATTTCGAGCAAGTCTAGCAACACGTGGAAAAATTGATTCTTCTACTTTTGATAATCCACTAGACTTACACACAGGAAAACCATTGACACTTGTCCATGTATTAAGCATACAACTCTTCGCAGAATTATTAAAACGTTTGATAAGTATTCAATGATTCATTTCCTGGACCCAACCGTGCATTTAACTGCTATCAGCTGAGGCTGGAAGCCATTACACTCTGTAGTTCCTTCCTCTTTTACTTCTTATCAGTCAAGTGTTCACTTCATTCAAATTAGCAGCGCAAAAATGATAAGGAAGCGACAGAATTCTAAAATAATGTCTTGACTTGTCTATCTCGAAAGAAAAAAAGCGTGAGGGATTAATTAAGTACAACTTAATTCTCAAACTAAAGTAACGTTGCTGGGATTGGACACTAAATCATTTGACAATCCTCGACAGACGACCCATACTTATCATCGCAGCAAACTTTTTATGCGAGTACCAGGAGCAAATACATTTCAAAGCCCAGACCCTGCACTTCATCTCAGCCAGGAAGTTCGACGACATATTAGTTGAAACTAAATATCCTAAACGGAGGTCATGTTTAAAAAATTGAAATTATGGTTGGAGGCTTTATGTCAACCAAAAACCAATGTTAAGCAGACAACCTAATTCAAATAAAAACTAGAGATTTTATCTTTTTGTCAAATATTATTCAGAGATATGCTCAAATTGGATTGGATTTTAATCCAAAAGCAAAATTTCGGCTTGTAAGCCATTGCTTGAAAAGGGCCCAATAAATACAGGGCATTACGACTATGATCACTCCTTGTGTCGTGTAAGATTTGAGAGGAAGTGAAAGCAATCATAATGTAGTTGGCAGTTGGACTTGGAGCAGTAGACAATAACCGTTCTCGACGCCCCATTCCGGTAGGCCTCAACCAAGCATTGAATCGAATGAATAGTTGAAGAAACCGTTCAACACGAAAAAGAAAGTTGCCGTCAAAACTGAGGACAAAATTTTTCACTACACAAAAGCAAGGCAGCAACAAAAATCAAAATTAAAGAGAAAGTCAAATCGAAGTTTAATGGACGAGTCGTACTAAGCCGAATCGTATTCTAATTTTTATGCAACGTTATTGTTACTTCGCAGTGAAGTTACACCCACCACACTTTGACCAACTACCGCTACAGTAGGATTTGCCTTAGTCCAGAAAAGAAAGCACAACTGAAAACGATGTAGTTTTTGGGATGTCAACATAACAACACGCACATCGAAGGCTCGTACGGTACAGAAGCAAAACCCAGACAATTCTACAACTCTGCATCTTTAGTTCCCAGGGCTTTCCTCAGGCATGGATAAGGAGAGGAGAGATTTCGAGATTTGTCTACTCCTCCAATTGCATCATTTATTCACTTAATTTTCTTAAACGTCTTGGAATGGTAAAAGGATAAATAAAAACTGTGCGTACTAGCTCAAGTACTACAACCAAACGTAGACTTTGTTACCCGGATAGTTTTTTCATACGTTTTAAGTCACAGGTGGTTCGGCAACAAAGAGATGAAGAAAGGAAGAGAGGGAGAAGAAGACAAGTAAAAAAATAAAACTTCAAGATGACGACGGCACTCTGAGTCCCAGCAGCCCCAGCCCCAAGAAAGGGAGAGTAATTCTCTGAACGCAACCGGCGAACAGAGCTCTCAACCAACAACGTGCTGTAACCTGTTAGATGATCGTGTTGATTACCTCATTCATCCTCTGCTCAATCTTAGCTGCACTCACAATTTCCACGGGTGGGGCTCAAATCTTATAAAACTTGAAATATAATTCTACAAAACTCTCTGCAATATTCAGAATAAATGCAGATTTGACACATTATTGCGATTTGAAACAGTCTGGTTCTCTAAAACCAATCTGAGGATGTTCTTATCTGAGAATCTGTGAATTCTTTATGCAATAAGTAAGGTGAGTGTGAAAATCTAAATTCTTGAGAATTCTCCAGATCTCATTTCTGGAAGGGTCACATTCAACCATCCGACAAATCCAACTTTCTTCAAATTAGTCGGGCTCTCACTAAAGAAAAGTCTGACCAAAAGTCCCCCTCGAAACAGAAAGGAACTTAGGTTCCCATGAGGAGTCAGTCAAAGTAAAAGGTACTTTTGCTTAGGTTTCGGCCCGGGATAACATGCAGCACAATGTAGAAGTTTGTAAGTTTTGGAATTGGAAGTAGTAACAAGGAGTGGAGTAGAATGGCCAAACCAGGGGAATGATTTTGCTTCACAATTTTCCCAGAAGGAAGACTAACTCTCTTAACACGAGGGTGTGTAGAAAATCTCTTCTAAGTCCTTCAGTGTTCAGTCTGTTCTTCGACTCCTTTTAGTTGTGTTCTGAAGACTGAGCTGTATGCATGCATGCATGGTGTGGGGGAGTTTTCAGTACTCTTCAACTCAACAAAAATTATTTTTTAGTTCCCACAAACACCAAACTAGACCCAACAAAACCTGTCTACCTTCCTTTCCTTCATTCACAGATCAAAAACATCACAACAAAAGTTACAAAAGCAAGTGCAAGTTGGAGCAGACAGTGGCAATATCGACATCAGTAAAGCAAGAATCAGAAAACCGAATTGTACAATGTACATTACATGACTTTACACGTGAAGAATCCTAAAAGTAACTGTGGCTTAAACAAACCTTTGAAGCAGTGAAAGTTTGCAAAAGGCAATAAAATTCTGTTGCGAAAACAATTGACAGGCTGACAGAACAATCAATTGATTGCGATAGACTGCCTGACTCCGAATTGTAAACAAACTCAAAAACGCTAAATCTAAATGCTCGGCAAATATACAGGTTCATCAACACATCAATTGCACCTGCGAAAGTAAACAATAACCTCCTGGCTGGATGGTAAAATAACATATCATTCAATATTTTGACGAAGAGTTTGCAACGTTTGATGGCTTGTACTTGTAGTCAAGCATTTTCACGCTACGCCAACTTTTAATACTCTGAAATGAGATACTAATTCCGTCCTCCTTCCCGACCTCCCATCTCCACCTCACATACATTTATCGTTCATTTCATTCAAACAAATTGCAAAGTCAGTGTGTGGTGTTTGACATGAGTTTTAATAATCCAGCAATCCAGTCAACTCGAGTCGACAGATTGAGTTTATCGAACTTATCTATTATGTCCACTTCCTTATTTCGATTCCATTCATTCAAACTTTTAAAAAATAGAATATCCTCCTCATCATGTGCACAAATTTAGCGTAGGAAAGGACGACAGAACAATATAATGCAGAATTCCGAAACAATACTTGCCGTTGTCTATTGTTTGTGATTTGTTCTGAATGCATAAAAGAGTATGGTAGTTTATGGTCAACAATATTACAAGATTGCCGGTAAAGCCTATTTGCACAAAGTTTTGTGGAAGACGGTCCCCGGGGATCAGAGAAAAACAAACTGCTGTGATTCTACAAGCCTTTTATACTCTGACATAACTAATTTTTTATATCAAGCCACAAGAGTACACCGTTTCCCGTGAGATGATATTTAGTTTCACTCCGCTACCTCATCGACCGTGAAGTGTGAAAAGTGAAAAACTCGATCAAAATCTCTGCGCTTGATAAAATACTGCGTAGCAAACCGCACTCGAGTTATCCCAACCAAAAAAGTGAAATACAATCCTGCCTGCCGTCGTCGAAGCTTCAAACCCAATGAGGAAATTATATCCAGGAGCATTAAGATTTAATGACTGACGTGAGCTAACTTTCTTACTTTCTTGATAAACTTTAACGACTGAATATACAACATTTGTTTAAGTAACTCATTGGTGGTCCAGGCCATCAAATAAAAATAGTACTTAAGAGTGACGACAACGCTTTGAGCCACAATAAAAAAAAACGATCCACACAGGAACAAATAGATTCCATTAAATTAAGCCGCTGACGAGCTGGAGCCTGGCTCCAAGTCTCTAGTTGATAACATGACACCCTTCTAATCAAAGACGTAAAAGACAATGACAAATAGTTGAACAAATTCAGTCCAATCTCATATTGCATGGAAGTGTGCATAGTCAGCTACTATGCTCGAGTTTTATAAACACAATTTTCTTTCCTTCTATCCTATTCATGTTGAGAACTATCAGAACTCGAGAACTCCTTTTTACAATTTCATTTGCTTTGTTAACGGCTCCATTTATATCGGAAAGAGGTACAATTCTACACACACATGTTCAACTCCAAAGGAATCCTATCACACACAGCACAGCACAACATAACATACATTCCGCTAGCCAATAAAATCAGAGGAAAGCATTACCACCAGAATCAGAGATATCACAACATCCAAAACTACTAGTTTTAGTTTTCATTAGAATCAACACAGTCAACCAACAGTCACCAGTCAGCATTTCTAGTCTAGTTTCTCTTTAAGCGCAGCAGACAAAACAAAACAAGGGCGACAAAGTGTGGTTTTAATGGTTGAGTCATTTTAACAAAATAAATATTCAATATTCTTTTTAGTTAACTAACGAACCCCACAATTACGCACACATGCCCCAAATGAGTTCATTACGACTAATCACTACGTGTAAATATCCTATATGTAGAACCACACGCCGACACTAATTACGACAAAAGGCTTCCTAAGTGACTTTTGTGACAAACGATTCTTGTTCTTTCACACAGGAGGAAAAGGAAACATCACAAAAATCCAGGACCGACTCTTCAATATTTTTTGTTAAACTCGAAAAAAGGGTTTTCCGACTTTTCACTTTCGTCAAAATACAAGCTCAACTCAAATAGTGTCCGTGTCAGTGCCTCGTTATCAAATCCGAAATCTTAACCTGGGTTTTCTCAACCAACTTTTAATTACATGTCTGACTAAAACTATCTGAAAAAAGTCATCATTTGAATCCATCCGTTGTGAATTAAGAGTAATTTATTCCTACACATTCAATTTTGAGTAATTTCCATCTCATAGTCCCCAAAACTGAAGGGAAGTGCAAAGTGAAGTGCGTGCTTAAACAGAGACTGCAAAAAAAAGAAGATTCACTGTACTTTTATAGCAAACCCAAACCCAAATGAGAAGTGAGTAAAAAAAATTCTGTTCAACCAAGTTTCAATTCTTGGAAGAAAGAAGCAACAAGGGAAGAAGCAATTTGAGCATTCTGCATTCAACGATTCAAGTTGAGGTTCAGCTGTTGGAAGCTGCACGGATAAATATCGTGAGTTTTCTCATGTTTGCGTGAGCTTAAATATTGGAAGAACCTGGGTTCAGTTTAGTTTTGATAGTTTATTTGGAAGGTTTCGCTGCTGTTTAGTTTACCTTGCAAAGTCCACATGATGCCTTGTCTCTTTGAGATGAGTTAATGAAAAACTGGAACGACGAGTAAATGACTAGTACTAGTAGTGCTAGTGGTTAAATAATGTTGCCGAACCAAAAATCAACCATCAGGCATCCCCAGACTAGCTACAGACTTGACTAAAAAGTCGAGAGTGAAATTATGTTGAGAGTCCAATTTCAATCCTATCCTTCCTACAATGTATAAGGCAATGAAACTGAAACATGTTCTGTCATTCTAATTGCGAAACGTGTCCAGTTTTTATAAAAGCTAACCAACGCTAGCCAACAGGTGGTTGGTTCATCGTTTCAGGTGGCAGTGAATTGTGCATGGGAAGGATTCAACAATCAAAAGAATCAACACCAGCCGCCGTCGCCGCTCCAACTTTGTGGCACGGATATCACCGACGATTACATTGACACTAGTAGAATAAATTTGGTTCAGTTCTTCAGTTCGAGCCCATTTATTTTTGGCAATTTTTCTTCAACTTCCATGCCAAAATGGAAGGGAGACGGGAGCTGGAGTACAAATAATGACTAAACGACGAGGAATGTGCTGGCAACACAGTGTGAAAATTAGTTGGCGGAGAGAGAGAAAAATACTTACTAAACCACTTCTTCGTCATCATCAAAATTATTGAGAGCGGTGACGATTATGCAAAATATGATGAGTGGAAGACTTAGATTGTGAGCAAGATAAAAAAAAAACTCTTGAAAAATTCAAGAAGAAAAAATACTGGCCAAACGACTCGACCAAGAAGAAAGAAATTCACCGAAAACACCTTTTGCTCATTAATATCCCTCATTTTGCACTCCACGAGTGCAAGTCCTGTTCTGCCATTAATTTCTGAGAAATTCTTTCAAAATGACTCGAGCATCGTTCCCTGCACTTCTTCTCAACCTTGGACTCATCAGTTTCATCTTGGCAAGTCCAACGGACATTATTGGTCCGAATTTCCTTCAACTTGATCTTATGAAAAAAGTTGATTGGGAGATTTCTAAGAACATTTGTCAAGACGTTCCAAGCTGTCAATGTCAGTACAACGGGATCATTGAGATTTTATGCCGTTGCGAAGATGAGAATCAGGTTAGCAATTCGTTCTATTATTTCTAGCAATCAATCAGCTAAGCATTGTACTTTGTGCTGGCGTGGGAATCAAAATCAAAAGGCTTTCAACGTTTGGAACCGAATCAATACAAACTTTTAAAGGGGGACCAATGTACCCGACTAACCCGAAAATTTCAAATAGTCAGTCTTCTTCAGTTCAGCCTAATAAAAATAAAGAGACTCTTCTAAAGTTTCCCTCTTCCCCTGCAAATTCCTTCTCTTTTAAGAACCTCAAATCATGGTCTTGCTCTTGAAAGATATCGCACCTAAACAGTAAAGTCAGAGAGTTGAACCAGATCTCTCAACTCAACTTCTCAACATACTCCCAAATTCTTGTGAATTTTGCCTTCCTCTTCATTCCAAGTGTTTGCTACTTGCTTCCAGACTTATGTACAAAGAAATAGAACTGTGTTTCTTCAAAATGTCCGAACTCTTAAATAACTTCTCCAGTTTCTTTTGAGGAATTTTCCATTCTTTGTCATCGTATAAAAGGTCTGACTTGTGGTAATTTCGGAATGAATGGACATGACTGTTGAGCACCGCTTTGGTCTTGGTGACAAGTGCACTGACTCAGCTATCCTTCATTAAACAAAGACAGGGGTTTTGTGAAGCGATAATGTTGAGAGCTTTTAGCTTATGAACAATGCTACTGAACAAGTCCTTGAATCCTCAGCTTAATCATTTCTATAATCCTAATCAAACAACTTGAAAGTAACTGAAAAGGTTCATTCTTTACCAACTTTGTAATGTGAACGATTTTGAACCACGTATTGGTGATAACAGACACTGTTGTAGCGTAGCTGCAGCGCCATTTCCCACAGATAGGTTGATTAGAAAGATTAGCGTTCCAATATATCGTAGAAAGTTGTTTTCTTCGAAAACGGTAAAACTTTAGTAAAACGAGCAGTCTTCGTTCAAATTTGAAATTACTTAATTTTCATATGAAGTCAACCATTCGGAGACTAGGCAGAGCAGAAGACAGTATTGAAAATACTTCTGAAGGTAATATATCTGTTAGCAAGAAAGTTCATGTTCATGTCCCACTCAACCGCAACTGTGACTTGTTTATTTTTAACCCCTTCCAGGAATAAAGTTTTCAGTACTAGGAAAACGTAATATTTTAACACCGACCTGTAGCTATGGGGTGTTTCCCTTCTTTCTCCAATTTTTTAAACTATGAAACCAATTTTTCAAATCCGTGTAGTTTGTTTTCGAATTCATGCAAAATTTTGTACTTGTGGCTAGAAAGAATTATTTGTCATTCAAGTGCATTTCAAATTTAGCAACTGCAGCATAATATCCACTGTCTGTTTGTACCGTACCCTTACTTGCAATACAACCGGCATACTGGTTCTCTGAAACGTTTTAGACAATTTAAAAACATGACAATGTACGTACTGCACCCTGTACCTGATTTTTATTCACCTTTCTTGTGCAGACAGGGTCCCCTACTTTATGGGACTTGGAGCCAGTCTCCCGAACCAAAATCTGGCTCTAACCCATTGATGTGTGGCTAAAACCAAAACTTTGAATCGTTTAACCCTGCTATGAACAAGTAGGATTTAAAGAGGTATTAATTCCTTCAACGAGGAGTGGAATCCATTCAAAATATCTGAGGTCAATACTCAGAGACCATGGAGCACAGAACATGAACATGTTCATGTGCAACCGAACCAACAACGACCGACAAATATAAATATTGATGTGCTGTAAAGGGCAGTGGTACATTTGCTTGGAACGTCATACAACAACTGCGACCCTGTGCGTGTAATGATTTCATGAATCAAGGATAGGAATTCCAACCCTTATTATTTTGTCGTCTGTTCTGCTCTCTCCCCTCATGTCATCATCTATTCCACTTAATTCAAAATTACTTTTCCTGTGTCTCGGAACTTAACTACAACTATGTAGTTCAGTTCACGACTCGAGTTCCGATCATACAACATCGTACTTCCCATTTCCTATTTCAATCTAATACGGACTCTGAGCAATGTGTAATTTGCAATGTGTGATAAAAATGTTGAATTTGATGGCAGGAAGTGCACACCGAAATAATCTGGCGAAAATTGCGAAAGGAGAAAAACAGCTCATGTACCAGTTGCCTTCGATTATTCTCTCCTTGCAATGCGAGCTGTCAGAGTGTGTGATGAACTCATGCTACTTTAGTTTATTTACATGAACGAAGAAGGCCCCGAAAATAGTTTCAACTTTTCTCACGCATAATACTGCACCAAATCACATCACGGATAAGTAGTCTATTTATGCAACAAATGTAACAGTTTAAAATATCACCATCGGTTCGAACCAAAAGATATTAGGACCTATGCTCTCAAAGAACCCATACCGAATCATATCTTGAAGAGTGATTCATTCAAGGGGGTTAACCATGAGTCGAAATTTTCAACTCGAAATGCACTTTTTCGGGATTCACTGCATCGACTGCATTGGTTATATAATTCGGCTCACATTTAAGGCAGTGCTGGTGGTGGTGTCACATTCGTTCGTGTACTGGCATTTGTTTCTAGAACTTAATTTTGAAAATCCCCAGTGTATGACCCGCCTCTAAAAGACACTACCGCACTTCACTCGGAATGCCTTATCTTCAAGCTTCGGAGTCGCCTAGACCCTCAAGTTGTTATTTTTAAATGGTTCGGCAGTTATTTGGGAAAAGAATGTCATGAGTAAAGTGTGCAAGAGGCACATTTAGCACGTTGCCAGAAATTTGAAAATTTGTTTACGCTTAAGATTCCATTAAATTTTCGTACTGAAATATATTTCCCAAATTATTTATGTTCGTTTTCACGTTGTTTTCTCAATCAGTTTGCCAGAGCATGAGGTATCAGGATAGCAGCGGTACTTTGGCACAATCCAAAGTTTAATATTTGCAACTTGATTCGCATTTCCGTTCTAGTTCCAACTAAATTACCAGTCTTGTTGTAAATTTCTTGTATGCTTGACTTTGCAAAACTTCATGTGTTTACATCAAAGCGAATAGACGCGTCTGCAGTTCTGGGACTGTTGAACTAATAATTGCTTGCTTGTGCATAACCAAGCCGGGATTCACTTTACAGCGCTTCGAATAGCCGGCAAAGTGCAGTAAAGTGACAAAATGTAACACTGTGTGAATGGAAGGAAATTTGTCTTCAACCATGACGGCA
>JAQGCM010001900.1:0-13025 GCA_034699705.1 Hymenaphorura dentifera
GAAAATGGTTACTTGTGGATTATTTATTCCATGTTCATGGCCATTGTTTGTTTGACTGCTGTAGCTGGTGCCGGAAGTGCACTGGATCAACAGGTCCGAAACTTGACCTACTGTAAACTGCATACAAAATTGCAATAATTTCAATGTTATGAATTATTCATAACAAATAACAATTAACCGTGCACGAAAATCTCCGATGCTGGTTATGCAGAAATGTCAATGACTCGTTTGTTGTCAAAATATTTATAGGAGGGAGCTATTCGACGAGAAATGAGAACTCTCATTGGGAGATACAAAGATAACCAAAAGCTTGAACCTGAAGTCAATGCCAAAGTCGACCTTTTCCAGACACGGTTCAAGGTAAAGATTCGATAAGATATTGATTCGACAAGGGATCTGTATTTTGACATCTAATGATGATAAAATCCTGTGGCAATTTGACATGTGTATGATTATGATCTGCCCAATTTGCGTTGAATAGTGCTGCGGGATTGACAACTACTCAAATTGGCAAGATGTTGAGTTTGGACGCACAAGTCTTCGAGTGCCAGAGTCTTGCTGCAAAGAAATAGATGATTCTGGGAATGTGAAAGATGAGTTCTGTGGTCATCTTTGTCTACCTTTTCATGTGAACATGACCAAAATTATCTACACGGAAGGATGTTTTGAAAAAATGGCTTCCAGTGTTCGTCTCAATATTATACTGCTTGGGATTTTTGGAATTTTTGCTTTTCTTCTCACCGGCTTTATGTTTGCATTGACCTGCTATCTCATAATTTCTAAGAAAATGGATACTCACTAAAAACTTGAAGGAGTGAACGAACGAACCGGAAACGGAACTAAAAATCTGCTTTTCTGCAAACACCCTAATTATGGGATTTTCCGATATTTCATATTTGGACATTGTTGTAACGTATTTGTATCAACGTTTACGGATATAAAATTGTCCAAAATCATGATGTGCCACCGCACTCGCTGCACTGCACTGTGCTGGGCTGGTGCACGCACGCATTATTTATATTTCCATTCTTGCACTAACTGGTAACACTTGTTATTCTTTAAGCACACTTTTTCAACTTTTTCTGAACTGCCAACCACAAGTACATTTTTCAAAAAATCAAAACCGAGATAAGCAACGACAAACAATATTTTAGATTTGGAGACAAATGGAGGGGAAACTTACAAAACATTGGGCTGACTGACTTTCACTCTTCAGACATTGATAAATTGTGTTTATGCATTTGAGTGCAACGAACTCTACAATTTCAAACCGGGTCCCGTAAAAATGGTTTTAGAATTCTCTGTTCTAGAGCAAGAAGAAAATACTACTCATGCACTTTCACAATTCGAAATCGAGTAACAAACAGCATGTACAACTCTCCGGATAATCCCCTTGCAATGTAATGCAACCTACATAAAAAACAAACACAAATCATTTGTCTTTCTTTGCTGTAGACAAAGTGTCTATCCGTGCTCGGATTGGAATAAATATCATTTTCTTGATCGACTCAGTCCCTCTAAAGTACGAAAGAACAGAATATTTTGAGATTTCAAACACGATTTTTGATTAACAACCGTAGCCGCAAATACGGGGATTGAGATTTGAGCTCAAGACTTGGCTATGTTTTGATAAATGATATGTGTATGGTGGTTTATTTGACCAAATCAAAACCCTGCTGCTCTGGTTTGGAGAGGTGAAAATAATCTGTATTTATTTGAGCACCGCCTTCGGAGTGTAAGAAATAGTGCAAGTTTTTCGGATTTAGACTTTCAATTCAACTCAAGTAGAGATGAGGAGAATATTTACTCAAGCTAAGACTCGACTCACTCGCCGCGATCAGATCATACAAAGTCGCAGAGCAAGTTTACCAATTTTGGAAGCAAATGTTGTGCTCTGGAGAAATCTAACACAAGTGGGCAACCACTTATCATTGCCCTATAAACTTTTTGCTCTGTTGAACTCAATGTGGTCGATCAATTCTCACTATACTTTTTTTTGTATGTGCATCTCATCTCGCGAATATTCCATGAATAAAATCCACTCGAATTTGAAAAAAAATCGATTCCTACCACGTTCAAAATTAATGCTTTAGAAGAGTACTTTAGTTACGTACTCTGATACGTTAGTATTAAAATGTCAACTAGAAATATTGCAAAGTCTGGAACTTCGGAAATATTTCAATTTTATATCTTACCCATGAACGATTGTTTTCAGCTTATGGCCGACCAATTATCGCAATTTGTTGGGTCTAGGGCTAGGGCTAGAACTATATTTTAATCGCGACAAGAATTGCAGCGGACAACTATTGCCTTCCACAAAGAGTCGCAAGTTCAATTTAATTTAGAATTAATTGTTGGTATTCTGACTATAGCAAGTTCTGAACCATTTTTTTTTATCAAGAACACCAACGTCACAACGAAAATGCCCTGGTATCGGGCCCGCCGTTGACCAACGACTCGTACCCGAAGCCGTAAGTCACAATTTCAAAAATAAATATTCATTTTGGTGTAGTTATCTTACAAGGCTTGAATTTTTTGAGCAGTGATATTTTGGTTGTGACTGACCCAGCAAAAATTGTTGCCCCGTACTGGGCTGGAGAACTGAGCACATTTTCGGTCTCCACACAAGTGACAGGTGGGTTAGAAAAGCTGGTCAGTTTCAGGTAAAGCTTCTCCGTTTAAAACATCAGCTAAAATTTAAAGGCGGTGGTACTAATTTAGTTTGGAATATCTTATGTAACAGCTCCACGGATTAAAAACTGTACTGCCTCGCTTGGTCGGTTTGTTATGATGCCTAACGATTTCAGGAGAGAAGACGAAGACTGCTACCGAATTGTAAATAACAAGGAAGCAAAAAGTCATATTCATTTACATATGCCAGTGGCCAATTTCTTGTAGCCATTTGTTCGATGTGAACCTAGCCAAGCCTTTCACAGCGGGCTGGAACAACCGGCATTAACTTCCTTGTCCCACTCCAGTCACTCGAACTCTGGAAACATTGTAAACATTAAAATATTAATGAAATTTGAAAGCTATACTACTCTTGGGTTCTGTCCAAAATTTAATCAGTTCGGCTTAATTTTAAAGTAGTCTAGTACTTCAGAAGCATACATTTTACAGTAAAAGTCGAGTAAGTTTAGCTACTCAGATGAAGGTGATTAGGAAACGATAAACTTTGTGGATAGTTTTTCAGAAAATCCTGTGCATTTAATATGTGAGTCAGCAATTCCACTGCAACTGTTATTGCGCTTCATTACTATTTGTTCAATCTTGTGAACGGATGAACGGAACAAAGCAGGGAAAAATCCACTCTGCATAACTAGTCGCATTTGAACATTTCAGTACATGCGGAAGTCATTTGAATAGCCCAAAATGCAATAACATTTTATTTTATATTGCCGATTCAAAGCTTTACATTTAGATGTTCAAATCGAAGAAAAATTTCTAGAATACGGACCGTAGTTTGTTCATTGCAAAGGTTCTTGCTGAGCGATCGTCATTATTTTTCCTATTTGGATTTCTGTTCAGTTTGCTTCTGTATTGTGCAAGTTGTGAATTGGGAAAACTTTATTTCACTTTTCTTTTCTTTTTCCGCGTCAGAACGCGAAGGAAATTGACACTTCAAAGGACAAAATGCCAGTAAATCATATGCCTTCGTAAAATTCACACGTCCCAAAACTTTAGAATGAGAGAAACAAAAAGTAATCTTCTCCCCCGTCCAAAACCTGTCAGAGAAAGGGGAAGAAAATTTACGCTGTCCGCGTCCAATCCTTTGAGAAATAACATCGCAAGTTTTTCATCCTTCTCTTCAATGACAGCTTCAGTTTCGACACTTTCTTCGTTCAAATTCACAACACTCTCCTTCCTGAACACGAACTTTGTTTAGAAGATGTTGTACAGTAGTAGTCTAGCTAGATATTCCTTCTTGCTCTCGGCAGGAGATTCATACCATTCTCTTGGTTTTCATTTTCATGTGATATTGAGCTTGAAATTACTACCTGGAAATTATTTCTATAAATCCTAGCGTAGCATGAGGATGAATGAATACATCATATTTATACTTCCACTCGAAGTAGTAGCAGCACCGCAAAACCTTGCCAATGTATTCGAAATCTCAATTCGTGAGAACTGTTTGCTTTGATTTTTTGTCAAGATTATGTTAAATGTCAATCTTGGGAGCCAGTAGCAGAAGAAAGTTGTTCCACCGAATCTGAGCTACTTATTTATCAAGTTTGGTTTTTCAGGACAACACAACAAAGGAAAGGCTGAGCCTACGCCTAGGTTGTGTGCCTTGACTTGGGCTTTCCATTAAGGAGGACTCATCATAAATCTACCAGAAACACGAATACACCTGTCTCTGAACCCTTCACAAGTTTGGCAGGAAAATGATAAAATTCAGTTGCAAAGTCCAATTTTCTTTACAAAACTTTTCATTGATTGCTTGCTGTTTGTATATTTGCGCATTACTCCGCTGAAAACCAATCTACAAGTACAAGTTAACAAAAATAGAAATAGAAATAACAAATTGAATAGAACTGTTCCTAAACTCAAAACGTTTTCTCACAGGGATAAGTGAAATGTTTTTTCTTGTTGAAAATCCTTTTTCCTTCAAAGTTCCTTTTGAAATCCGCCAACTCTCGTCGCAGCAGGTCCAACATATACAAAGAATCAAATGCACACAATTTCAAAAGATCATGCTGCAATTCAAGTGTAAACTCCACTGATAATTACGTTAAATTTACCGTGCGGAGAAAATTAGTACAAATCTTGGCTTAAACAAATGGTAATAGCTCCTCGAGCAAAGGCATTTTTTGTTCGGTAGGCTTGACAAGTTGTACAATGTATTTTAAGAAAAATGGCTGCTCGATTCTTCATAAAACTTAATAAATTTACCTAATTTTTTATTAATATGACTCCAAGGGTGTATGGAAAACATCTTTGCTAATATTCCTTGACAAGTAAAAAAGATTTGTTGAGAAAGGAAGTAGTACTTTTCAGTTATTCATCTGCAAACACTCAGCGAGCTTAGCAGTAGCAGAAGCTACATTATTCCCCCAAAACATACAATTGTACTTTCGTAATTCGCCTATCGTCTACGTGTAGCTTGTCGAACTAAAGTTTTTCTATTTTTAAAATCTCGAACCAAACAATAAATTAGATTGAAAGACTAGGACAGAAAAGTTGTGCTGTGAATCTGACTGTCTGTCTGTCGATCCATTTTGCATATAAAAGATTTCCTCTTGAGTAGATTGAAAAGAGGTTCCATTGTCCTCTTCGGGTCTGGTTGCCCATGGGGGAAAAGGAAGAAAGGAAGAAGAAGGAGAACTAAAAGTAAGTAATATTATGGCTCTTCTGTCTTCCAAAAGATGAAAAGACGACGACGACGACGACTTTCTCTTCATGCCAAATGCCAACTATGGAGAAAGTACAAGCACTGTGTAATACGAATCTAACTTTCAACCTCTTCACATCTCATGTCTGTCTTTTTTCTTTTCTTCTTGTCTTTTTTTGCCTATAGCAATCCTAAATTTGGCAAAAGCCAAAAAGCGTAGTCTAGATTGAATACAAACCAGGTTTATGCTAGTCAAAACTCATTTTTGAAATGAACCGAGAGGTTAACAAAGTCCCACTGCTTATAAAGTTATTATCCGGCTGAAACGGAGACTCGAATGGTGAATCTTAGACTAACCCTGAATTCTATCTTAATTTTAGTCATAAATTTACCGTTTTTAATGTAATGCAAGTGTGCTGCTTGTTGCAGCTTCCGGATTTTTTGGAAAATAAGAAATGTCGGAAATTAGAAATGGAAGGGCTTGCCCTGCATTCGTATGAATTCAATTATCAATTTTCCGCTTTGGAGAGGAGGTGGACTGGATTTTGCAAAGAGATTTTACCAGCACGAGAGTCTAGTAAGATAAGCTGTCTAAGTGCTTAGAGGAACGGAGGAAATGAACTCCTTGGGTTTAAGAATCCGCTTTTAAGACTTTTGTGTGGAATGCTCTAGCATCAAATACCCGGGAGTTGAGACAATTAACTTGCCGAGATCTAATTCCCTCCGCCTTGAGTTCAAAGACTAGATAGAGAGCTATTTGGTGTTCCCGTAATCCCTGGCTTGGTAGTGTTTCCATGATCAGAGATTAATGCAATGAGTAGGCGTTTCAATTTTTTAGTATTGAGAATTTAGACGTTTTTTTGTGGACTTGAAAGCCTGGTAAGTTGGATTCCTGTATAAATAACGCTGTTCAAATTGGCCTGGAATAATTTGAACACTAGACGTAACTAACCTAGTTTATGATCCAGATTGGCATATATGGACTAACGAAATTCATGCTCATGTCTAAGCATACATTCGCGTTGGAACTGCAGAAAACACTACCCTTTGATATAAAACCTTAACTCAGTCTTCTCTGTTCATGAATTCCCACAATGATTGCGCCCAAAATTCTGAAGGAACGAAATAATTAGGATTACTTCTACTGCTCCAAATATACTTTGCCTTAACTATTGTAAATATGCAGCGTGTTGTAGTCATAATTGCAGTACAGGTGATGTTCATGTGCCATTCAATCGTGATTGGTTCAAGTTCAAACACGTTCCAATATCCAGAGGTGAACCAAGTTAAGCATTATACTTGTTAAACAAGTTGTTCATTTTCTTTAGATTTTTGCCCCAAGAAAACAATTTAATGTTTATTTTAGTTTCTTCCAAGAGAACCTCATCTTACACCAGATGACTTTAGGAATGCCAAATATTTTCGTAAGACAAAATATTTCCAAATTTGACTGAAATCTTATTTGTGAGAATGGGGATTCAACAAAGAACAATCAATTTGATTACTTTGTTGTATTCAGCTAAAATCGTCATAAACTATGATATTGACAACATTGAAATTCAAGAAGATATTATCCCTGATAAGTTTCGTCGACCTCATCTTGGATCACCGACTCAGTTTGATGAGGACATTGATAATAATTTAGCATCTGAAATGCCTCCAACAACAATGGAGACAGGCGAATCTGTAACTTCCTTGAGTGTATCGCCTCTACCAGATTTGGTTTCAACAAATAATCCTCTAGATGAAACTACTGATTCTACAGAAACTACGGAACAAGCCGACGCAGACAATGTATACACAGCTGAAACCCTAGATATAATTAATTCAAGTAGTAGTACGATTTCGCCTGAACCCGCCGTCGGAATAAATTGGAATCGAAAATGGACAGGTGGAATTATCCCTTACGTTTTGGACAACTACTTTGGTAACAATTAATTAACGTTTTGGCATCAAACTAATTGCTAAATTTAGATTTTGTTGACCCATCCTTGTTATAAAAGATCCGATTGAAAGGGCCGAGATTGCCAAAGCTATGCTAACGTTAAAGAGTCAAACTTGTGTCCAGTTCGTTCCCAGAGTTATTCAAAGTGACTATGTGGTTTTCGTAAGAAATTCTGATGCTACTACAAGAGTTTGTAACAGCGCTGTAGGTCGTCAAGGGGGAAGACAGGTTATCAATTTATCTCAAAGATGCCTCCAGGAAGGTCACATTCTTCACGAGGTCATGCACTGCATTGGATTTACGCACGAGCAAAGCCGCTACGACAGAGATAAACATGTAACCATCATTGTTAAGAACATTAAACCAAGTACTGAACACTAACTATATGTAGAAGTTTTAATGATCAGAACGTAAATTCACCAGCGCAATTCTTGTGCTCTGGTTAAGATTTAATGTCCGCTTTCGAGAAATTGAATAGCCCCAAAGTCGGCAACTTTGAGGGACCCTACGATCTTCTTTCCATTGTTCACTACAGTAAATTTGCTAATGCTAAACGAGCTGGACTCATAACAATGGTGGCAAACGACCCGACTCTAACGGACAGCATGGGTCAACGTGAAGGCCTTAGTGAGGTATTGAATGTTCTCTTTAATGAAAGTAGAAGTTGACTTAACCACTCGTATTTTTAATTTTATAGGATGACCGCAAAAAAGTCTTAAAATATTACAAGTGTTCAAAGCTGGGATTTTCGACGCAATTGCCCACTACTGGTAATTTCGTGTTATTTTTCTTGAATGCTTCTAATGACCAACATAGTTGAAAAACGGAATTATACCCAACTCATTTCAAGTCAACTTCACGAATTTTACTAAAATGAAGTCCTTAAATGATATTCCGCTAAAGGCGCTGGTTCTGGCAACCTCAAATGTAAAGATGGTTATCAAAATTGTCCAAGCTTGTCGAGAATCGGATACTGTAATAAAAAACCTTGGGTGCAGCGTAATTGCATGAAATCTTGCAATAGTTGCGGTATGAACTTTTGCCTCATATTTTTATTTTATTTTTGAACTTCTACTAAAAGTACAAGTATACCATCTATTTTTACAACGTTAATATTCAATTTTTTCTCACAGAAGATTCTTGCGAGGATCTGAACCCTAAATGCATTATTTGGGCCGAGCAAGGGGAATGTGTGTACACTCAGGATTACATGGCAATTTATTGTCGTAAAACTTGTGGGTTTTGTTGAGCTTTAAATAATAGGATCATAATATTTTGTGGAAATGGGCTAGCCTCGGCAATTCTATTCGCTCTAGTGCTAATTGACGCTTTTAAAAAAGCAGTGTAGCGAAGTTTATGAATAAAAAAAATTCTTGTGACCACAGACTGTCTTGGAGAACTTATGACTACTTGTGTCGGACATATTTTATTTTTTGGCACTAGCCCCTCTCGCCGTTGTGATCATTGACTGGAAAGGAGATTTTTAATACACACCCAACCAACCAAGTTTACCTGACCAACCAAATAAATAGAGAAGAAAAAAGTGAGGAAACCAGATCGTATTTCGTCTACTTCATTGAACAATAAGTTTCTCTCAAACACACTTTCACCCGAATCTTTCTCCATCCATCCATCCAATTCGTCCTGGTCGGTCTTTTCCAGCTTTTCTAGCTCCAACGTCTGGTTCAACTTAATAGCTAATGGCAATGGGACGAAGAAAACTCCTGGAACCAACCGGAAAAGTCTTGCGTTCCTTGCGTCTTACCACGGCCACCCCATGCCCTCAGCCCGTGAATGAAGAGAGTTGGAAATTGGAAGCGTTTCGAGTTCAATCTCTTCACTTTTTCTAGAATGGGAAACTCTGTGTGTACGTAGGTCATGTTGCTCTGCTCGACTTTCTCCAGAACTGCTTTCGTGGAAATTGCTTCTTTGCTCTGTTTGAATGAAAAAGTAAAAATTCTTAGCCATCACATTTCGATTCCAGATGCGTGGTTCTTAGCGTTTGAATTGACTATTACTTCTTCTCTCACTTGCATATGAATTCGCAATCGAGGAGTTCAACGAATTTATGAAACGACTTTTGCCAGTTGTGCAGTGTTTTGCAGGCCTACCGGTGAATCGATCCTTGAACTCACTCTGGTCCTCCAGTGTAAGCTTTAATGTACTCTACTACAAGCCGGAAAAGATTGACAGTTTCAACCGAAATGCAAAAATCGAACACTTTGAAAATTTAGAAATAATGTGGCAGCATTTAAACTGTTAGTTAGCTGAGTTAGCTTGTTATAAAATTTCGGGTCCAACTCCCTGGGGTTGTAAGTGACTACGACTAGACATTTCACCCTAGTTTACTTTTTAAATAGGATGAGTATTCGAGAGAAATCTCATAATTTTCTTCTGGTCTCAAGACAGACTTTCACCTTACTCTCGGGTGTTCTTAAGTTTGGTTCTGTGCTGGGCTAGCTAAAGACCGAGATGCTGCATCCCAGTCCGAACCGAAGTGAGCCGAGCCAAATGTTTTGCTGTGAAAAAGAGAAAGCCTCTCTCGCATCTCCGTCAGGTTATCCACACTTTCTCTCCCATTCTTTTCTCCAGTATTGACTTTGAGTTCAGCGGGTGAAGAAGATTTCGAGGTTTCGCTTTCAGCACCAAAACCATATGCTTTGCACGGCTTCAGCTGGAAGCAAAAAATCTTGAAATCAAACCACTTGAGGGTAGACGAAATCAAAAATAACATTGGGAAAAAACGATTTGAATTATTCAAAAATTTATTCTTAAAAATCTTTAGTTGGGAACATTCCAATCAAAAATGTGAACAATTTTTGTGTTTTTGTAAACCGCGTTGATTTTGGCGACAAAAATGGTTTTCTCACCAAGTGGGGTGTCAAGAACAGGAGTTGGTGGGCACACCGGTTCGCGGAATAGATTCTCACCGCGTTTCTGTGTTTTGGTGCTTGTGTCAGTTTTCCTGGAGAACCTTGGATTCTTTCGTGGTAAGCAACGGGGTAGTTAAGTCCAACTCAAGAATTTCACGACGGGAATAATTTCTTAGATTTTCAGAGATTTATGTTCAGTATGGTTGAGAAATATGTAGTTTTAGTTATGCTAAGTCTGCTATGATAATACTACACCCCGATTTCATCAGCTTTTTGGGAAATCAGGTATTTTTTTGAATATCTTATCAGCCGGTTTTAGCTCAAAGTGTCACCAAGAACAGTTGCGATTCTTGTGACTGTGATTCTCGGTCACAAAAATGAACAGCCAACCGAACAATTTGATCATTGTATCACATCTCTTCAGAGCATTGTGTTAAAATGTGCATTGTAGATTTATTCATTGTGAGGAGCCTGCATTAATTCCAACCTGTTTTCATTTGACCCGTCAAAAACTGTCAATCAGCATTTTTGTGTGCGTTGCAATATTGTAAATCAAAATGCATTCACGTTTGCAAAAGTCACGTCCATGTTTGCGCTGCTACTCGAAGCATACAATGTTACAATCAAATGGAAAGAAGTCAGTCAGTCAGTCTGTCTGTGGTTGCTGGCCCGTTGTGTAGGTTTAGCTGGGTGAAGAATTTCCGGTGAGAGAAAATCCTGGGCTAGATTCATGCAAAACTGGCAAAGTGGAAACCTGGATATGCTCGACCTACTTCCGTTCCCCGTTTCGGTTCAGAATCCATCACTCAAGTGGATTCTCGTTCCTCTCATACGTTTGCTTGTATTATTAATGCAAAAGCTATTGGATCTCTATGAGTCCTGAATTTCCTGGTTAAAATATGACATGAGTTGAGTACCTACGTGTCCTCAGATTAGGGGCTGCCAGACAGAACTAAACATGTCTTGTCGCGGATGTCATGTCAAATAGTGTCGAGCTTTGCACGGGTTTCTCGGGTGGTTGGCGAGAGACTGAGCCAGTCTGTTTACGGAAAATGGAAGCTTAATCATGAAAAGAGTCTTCCGTCCGGAACTCGCTTTTATGGATTGTCACAATGTCAAAAAATATATCATTCGTGTGTGATAATTTGCATGCCAATGGCAGAAGCATGAACATCGCATAAAATTTCCAGCCAACACGAGACTAGGCTCAGCAGTGGTGAAAGTTTTATGAGTGTGACTTTGGCCTTTGGAAATGCAACAAACATGGGATTGCTTCCTTCCAATCCGAGATCCTCAAGTTTCATAACAAACTGGTCATCCGGCGCCCTTGAAAGCGAAGCTAAGAATACAAACCAGCACATTACCGATTAAAAATAGAATAGATTAGAATTCTGGACTTTGTATTTTTCTCCCAAACTTTTTGTCCGTTTTACTAGAATCGGTTTGATCTCTATTCTCATTGAAATGCGGAGGGGTAAGTTGCGGTGGGATTCTACATGTGAGATTATTGAGTAAGTACGTGGCTAGCTACGTACGTGCGCTTCTTCAAAGAACTGAAATAATTCAGCTATTTCCGAATTGGACTTTCTTCCTCCCACTTTCAACTTCCAACTCGATGGACGGACTGACGATTCATTTGCTCTTGAGTTTCATTCAAGGCACGAACCTCTTTTCCTGTCTTGTCTGTCACACTGATTATTCCTGATGATGCGGCCCGTGGAATCCAAAATTAAACTTTTATTGCTAAAAATTGGACTAGGAGCTAGACTCACGATTAGGTTTGAATTATAAACGCACTGTTTCATTCTCTCATGAATTATTAATCGGTTCGCATAGAAGTCATGGCGAGCCGACGCCTCCCTCCAAACTCGTAGACTTTTCTGGCTTGGCTGGGTGTGAAACTCTTTAGCTCTGTTTCCCTCTAGAATAATAATTATGTATCAACGCACGAATCCCACTTTGTTCTGTAATTGCGAGATTAAAATTTTAGTGGCAGAGGCGCGCTTAGGTCTTAAGTCCGGCTATTTTTATTTCTTCATTGGCAGAAATTCTTTATCGAGCTAATTACTGTACCCCATTGCAAACTACACCCAAGTTGAATGAATCGCAAAGTCAAACTGATATTACAGTGGAGAAATTGGGTTCAACCTAAGTTAGTTAATTTAGTGATTGATCTGACAAAAGAAACCCAACTCGATGAATTCTATCACTCAAATTTCATCATAAGCTTGCACTCTGATCTTTGTTCCAGACTTTGGAGATTCTCATCTGTGACAGTGACAATGTTGTACGTCCGTGGCTCTTTGGTTTTTCCGACAAATTATTAGGCAATGTCAACATGAATTTCCACCAGACTGTGGCCACTAAACTGAGAATGTCTCAAACTTTGAATGAATGCAAAACTATTTCTAGAGGTTTGAATGTTCTCTCAGAATTGTGTGCGGAAAGTAATAACAACTCAAAATGAAGGAGTTGGAAAACTGAAAACTCCGAATGGCTGATGTTAGAGTAAAGAGTGATACATACAGCCAAGTCCACTGAAGTTGGACTTGGAAATCTTTAGAGATATTACCACCACAATTGCTTAGTTCATTCGACTGCATTTCATGTTTCGCATGTATCTAGTTAAAGTATGTGATGATGTTGGGTGGCAGCGGCACCGGCGAATGAATGTGTTGAGGAGAAATGTGATTCCATTTTATTCACAAGGGGTAGTGGTAGGGAGAAACTTTGCTAATTAGAATGATGAATGAGAACTTAGTTTCGGTTCGTCCGAATGTGAATTGTAAAACCGGAGACTCATTACAGCCCTGAACAAAAGAGAACAAAAGCAAAATATAGTCAAGGCATTACATTTATTTGTGAAAGAGATACG
>JAQGCM010001901.1:0-13024 GCA_034699705.1 Hymenaphorura dentifera
ACTATGACCAATCATACAATGGGCTCATTTGAGTCTACAACGTGCATGCGACGTAATGATCATTTGATCATTTTATTGTGATTGCGAATTGCAAAATTTGTAAACTTTTTATATTTAAGTTAATTGTCCGACTAACTAACACGTTTTTTCAAAAATTTTGCGTGCAGGTTTTTTTCAACGGAGTTTCCTTTGCGAAATACATCCATCGCATGGACCAACACTCTGTCTCCCACTTCAACTTCTACGGTGACTTCAAAATCCAAGAAGTTATCTACACCTAAATGAAAAATCGGGTCTATCGTCTATCCTTCATTAATCTGCACAAAAATTATTTTAACGGTCAACAATAATAAAAACTTATTAACTCAAAATTTGCCAATGGTTCAGCTGAGCTAAGTCAGCATCGTACAAAGTTCTTATATCCTACTGTTATTTTTTGGTTTACGACATGACGAGATCTCTACAGTTTTTGAGAAAAAAAATTAGTTTCTAACTCTGGCAATAATATAAACATAAAGAAAAGGTCATCCAATTTCAATTTCTAAACATATGGGATGGGGTGTTACGCGTTAGCTTGAACAAAATAAATCTTCATAAACTATCTAAAGTGCAAGAAGGAATAAATTGGTTTTCATCGCAAACAATTTGTTATATTTTTCTAGTTTTATTTTTGTCAACAGAATACAGTACAAATTGCACAGTAAAAAGTACTTTTAACAAGGGGGACTAAAAAACTAACTAAACTACTTTGTGAGATATGAGAGACACTGAGACTCCTCACACTCGGAATTAATTGTAAAATGTAAAACTCCAAAAAAAAAAAAAGAATTTCGAAAAAAAATGCAAAAATTAGTTTAGCTTGAGTGTAGGGATTTTAGGCTTAATGAATAGAATACATATTATAGGTCCCCACATTATTTTTAAATGTGTAATACATTTTCTTTTTGGAAAACAAAAAATTGACCATTTACCACTCGAGGCTAACTTTCACTGAGTATCTGGTCTGGTTTTGATCCTGGTAAGGAACAATAAGTGTACACTCGTACGACTCGTGCGAACGGCTACCTGGTACCCAAGTTGTAGGCTTTGGCTGACCATAAATCTGAACATCAATGAGGCCCGTAATTGCAGTTTGAATACCGGTGGTCGTCATTTCGGGGTTTGCAGCAAGTGAATAGACGCCTAGCTGAAGATATGTTTGAAATCCAGTGAGAAAATCTCTCATGTGACGAGGCTTGAAACGATCTTCGTTCCTGATGATAAGGGAAGGACAAAAGGAATCCGAATCATTGTCAAGGTTAGCCCCACAAGCAATTCTCGGCGGAAGTATCACCGATTCCGCCCGTGGTAAAATTCTCGGTTGATGTTCAAAAATCGAAGGATAAGGCAGTCCAGGTGGTGGTCCTGCTGTAAACGAGATTTCAAAAAGTTCTCTAATACGAGATGATGTTGTTTCAGCGAACTTTTGAATCATTTCAATTGTTTCGATCTTCCAGTTCCCAGCCAAATCGTTGAAAGGGTTAATTGGGTCCAACACGAAGTTTTGTTTGCCCAAAATGTAATCCGATGGATTTACTGCCAAACGTTTCCGTCCGTTCTTCAAGTCGTTCACATCTTTATCAGATAAGACATTGCTCGCTTCAAAAACAATGCGAAGAGATTTAAACTTTTCAATCATCTCCAAAAAGCGACGAAATGCTCGCAATGGTGATTTCTTTTCAAATTTTGATTCTTTTTGCGCTGCAGCAACAGCCACTAGTTCAATTAGCATTTTGGCTCCTGATACGTAGCAATCCCCAAAGTACAAAGATTTGTACCAGTATTTTGCCAATCTCACAATCATGTGAGCAAATCCATCTTGCTCACGCATGAAATATAGCTGAGCCTCACAGATGCTGCTGCTGTATACATACGAATCCTTTTTTGGATCTTGCCGAATAATTTTCATGGCTTCTGCCGCCTGAGCTTTAGCCAGCTCAGGATGTGCCAATTGAGTTTTTGGATCCAACAAATTTGCAGCTGGTAAAAGGTCCACGTTGAAACCTCCCTCAACAACGAATTGCACAGAGAATCTGGTGGACCTCAAGTTTTCGACTTTCGGTGTGCTGGCCAAAGTCAAAATATCCTCAAAGTTGTCGAGCACGTCCGTGAAGGGCGGCAATTGATCATTCAAGAAGAGAACGCAGTCGAAATCCGAATCCATGATCGATGTTTTTTTGCCGATACTGCCAGTGATACTTTCGCGGCAGATACTGAAATTCTTGCTATTTTGTTGAAGAGCTCGAATAACCTATCGAATATGAATATTAAATTAAATGCAAAGTTAGTAAGCAATAGCCACTTATTTCATTTCTGTGTCTTTACTGGTGACTAGTCGTAATATTGTGATTGTGACTATACCTTTTTGACGGCTTCTGTTCCTTTCTCGATGTACAAATCGGATGGGATCAAGTTATCCGAAAACTGATGCAAACATTTGTCCCATTGCGACAAAATGTGTTCAGAAATTTTGTCGCGTTCCATCCTGTCTACCTGTGACCTTGGATCTGTGGAATGAGATCTAAAATCATAAAAACAATGTAATTTAAGAATCACCTCTTTACGTCATACTTCGGAGATTGCAACCAATTGGAAGGTGCAAGGAAGGAAATACAAACTTACTTAACTTTTTTCTAAACTTGAATGCTATCCGTATAAAAAATCGCAATTTAACTACACCGAAATTGTAATATGTCAACTAAATTAATTTAAGTAGACTCTTTCAAACAAAATATGCATTTCTGAATTCGGCAGTTGGCACGAAATTTCGAGGAACAACAACAGAAGTTGAAGACTAGTTCGAAAAGTCCCACTCACAAAAATAAAATAAAAATTTTGAACACCCATCCAAATTAATCGAAATTCAAATCAAAATTTCACTAAAAATCGAAAAGTTGCTCACCCAAGTATTAGTCAAAAAGAAGTCAACTGAATAAAACCAAATGTATTTCGTATTTTTCTTGTCCAAAAAGTTGAAATCAAAATTTCAAACAAAGTTTTTAGAGCTGGACTCACCAATGCAACTTCACTGTACGACTAGAGTGAGTGGAGTAAAGATAGTGGAGAACGGCAAGTGAATTTCTCCGTTCGACTCTTCATTTCAGAGACTCAACTCGTGGCGTGCCTTTTGCAAATCTGTCATGGCTTCCAGCGCTCATCCCGACCCATCTGAGCAATTTCTCAAACCAAAATCCAAATCCAAGAAACTGAGATGTAAAGATGAAATTTTTTTTTGAATATGAATGATTGTCCAGCCAGATGGAGGACCCCAAAGATTTACAAATTATTCGCAAGATATTTCAAGTTGAAAGGTCAAGTTAAATATAAAATTGATGTCCTTGCAAGAAGAAACGACAATAAATCTGGCTCAAATCTTGTTATAGAGAACTAGAAACCAAACTGAATTAATTTCTATAATTGTGGCTAAGTCTGGGTCCAAATCTTTGAAAATGTCGACTCCTGAAATTTACGTACATATCGAATTCGGAAATCATTAAAAATATTTCTACTGCTGGTCAATTGCCGCAAATGAAAGAATCTTGTTGTACAAACTGAAGATATAATTCTTCATAGAACGAAATTACTGAACAAGAACAGTTTGTTAATTTTGACACTTTCGGGCTTCGGCGTACGCGTTCATCGACCGTGAATTAAGTGCTGAAACCTGCTGTAATTTTGTTGAACATTGCAGAAGAGCAGCATACGGTTTTGGAATAATTGCAGGTATTGCAAAATTCGGAGGTGATAAGGGTCAACACTTGCAAAATAGGTTTGATTTGAATAAGCTGTCTCCGATTTTTAATTAAACGAGTTGTCATTTAACCAAACATTTGATTTGAAAGAAATGCCTGCATTCGTGTATTCGCAACAATTTTTGAAACACAAATTTATTAGTTTTGCAATCGTACAGATAAATTATTATGTTGAATTTGACAAGGCTTCTATTGTTTTAAGAATCCATTCCGTACTTCCAGCCACTGAAGAAATTCTATACTTTTCAATTCCACATTTTGGTCTCGACTCACTCGGAGCCAACCCTGAGAGTGCCCATTCCTTTGTTTCATCATTTTGGCAAAATACTGGTCCACCAGGGAATACTTTTAATTCTTTTAAACAATCACGCCCAGCACTCTCATTCTCAAAACAAAGGGTAGATTTCGTAGCATTAAATGCCGAGTAAAGAGGAGATTTTGGGCATAGCTCTGATCCCAACTGCCGCATGCTAGTTTCGACCAATTCTTCTGCAAAAATTGGAAGCAAAATTTCAACTTCAAACTCAAAATATTAAAAAAATTGGTCAACCAAGTCGAATTAATAACCTTGATTATTCCAGCCAAGTCTCACACATCTACCCGTCGTCCTTTCCCAAGAAGGAAATCCCATACTATTTCGAACATCTGGTTCCTCTGGGAGGCAAACATGGCGTGCAAAATCCGAAAATATCACCGGAGACGCCATCTTTATCAGCACCAAATTATCTCCCAGCGGTGATTTTACCATTCCGACCACTCGTCGCTCTTGCTGCCAAGGTGAGATACTTGACATTCGGACTCGGCCGAAATGAACCGTCCATTTCGCCTTTGATTGTCCAATAAAACAATTGTCAGACGTCAAAAGCCACTGAGATGTGACCAACGAAGCGTCACACACGTGAATATTATCTCGCAACAATGCTGCATGCCAAGGCCAATCTCCGTGCCCAACCCAACCCTTTGTTTTTCTGGAGTGAGATGGACGTTGCCCGCATTCTACGTTCCACAAAATCAACCAAATTTTATAAAATTCATAATTTTGTCAACATTTTTTAATAAAAACGACCTACCCAAGTGATTGCAGCCAACATAAAGTACCCGTTTGGAAGGGCAAGTGCCAGCAGTAAACGTAACTTCTGAGGAAGAACCGGGTTGCTGAATTCTGACATAAGTTCCGATCGGGTCTTTGGAATTCGTCATTGTCTCAGTGTCCGGCTGAACTCTTACGAATGCAACTTTTCGAAAACCCAATAACTCGCAAGCTGATGACCCGATATTGTCGAGGAGCAATTTTGACTCTTGTTCCCAGAATTTCTCCAAAATTGATTCATTTCGTTCGACACACAGTTTTCCAAGTTTTCCCTACAAAAGAAAACAATCAAATTTCAATTTGTCCAACTGCAGAGTTGGCCTGAAATTGTAATTTCGGCTTTCGGCATAGAATTTGTACCTGATCGTGCACAAATAAATATCCTTCGTTGAAGTACTGATGAACGTATCCGGCGGCTTCTGTTGACGGCGCCAGTGTTACTGAATTTACAAAAAGAGTATGATTAGTAGAAACTTTTCCTGAAAGGTTTTTTCTTGTTGCAAATATGAAACTTACAGCAAGCTTTTTCGTCACTGCCATTCGGACAATCAGTTACCTGAAAGTAATGCAAATGAAGTAACCCTTAGATTGACCCAACACTGGGAATTCTGAATGTCTGTCAATTCAGTAAATAAATTACCCCGTCACATTTCTTTTCTGGAGAAATACA
This sequence comes from Hymenaphorura dentifera, assembly GCA_034699705.1. Classification (NCBI taxonomy): domain Eukaryota; kingdom Metazoa; phylum Arthropoda; class Collembola; order Poduromorpha; family Onychiuridae; genus Hymenaphorura; species Hymenaphorura dentifera. Next base: position 5,552 of record JAQGCM010001901.1, read on the forward strand.
CTGCTTTCCAGCTCCACAATGAAAATTTCCTGGCGGACAATACGGACAATGCAATTCATCACTAAAATCAATGCAATCCATGACCCCATCACAGATCCTTAACCCTTGTCCCGAATTATAAAGTTGTTCTACACAGCCGGGTTTCGGTAAACAGGAACCGATGCCTTTCCAAGGTTGCCCACATTGCATTTTATCTTTCAAACTGGGCGGAATGTGTTGAGCACAATTGGCCATAAATTCTTCACAATAGTCCCGACAAGGTGTGATATATTTTTGAGGATTTGGTGACAATTCATTTTCACTGCTTTTACAAGTGACGCCCCAAGTGCACACGAAATGTGCGACGAACGGATAGCATTGCGTGTCTACGATTGATCTCATTTGTGACAAAAATGTTTCATTCAAAGTATTCTGGAGCGGTGCTGATGTCACGTTTGCGCAGAAATCAACCGCCATTGGAAGACATTTTCCAGGAGCGACCTTCCTTGTCGAAATTTTTTCAGAGCTTGAGGATTCTCTGGAATCTAAGCTTGTGTACAGAGTTGACGGTGTGGTAACTTTCCTAGTGGGAATTACGCCGATTGTTGTTGTGCCGGCGCTGGTCCCTTCGGTACCACTCGGAGTAACAATAGGTTGTTCACTGTTTTCGGGAACATTTTTGACAACGTTGTAGTTTCTTTCAGTGGATGGAAGATACAAGAACTCCATACTTCTTTCTGCAGAAAAAGAGGACAAATTTAATTTACGATTCCGATATTGATTCGAGTTCAAATTTAATTGCTAACGTTGTTCACCTTGAATCTCCAGAGAATCTTGATCTACCGTTAGGTTCCCCTCTAGAATCCCATTCAAGTTCCGAATTGAATCAGCTAAAGTTATAAATAAATCCCCCGCATCCACCCGAATTCGGTGAGTATCGACGTGTACATTGAAAAGGACGGTAAGAGGACCGTCTTCGATGCTAAATATATAAAAACACATCCATGAATATCACAATTTACTGTTTAACAAATACAAAAAGTTATGAAAATTAGTTAGCAAGTTTTATGTGAACTAACCCGTCAAATGCTAGGATTTCTGATCCTATGAACGCATTTTTGACTAAACTTTGAGAGTAAAGATTGTCGATGATATTTTTGTACAAGGAAGCTCTTTGTTTGAACAGAGCAGAGTCATGTTTTGTGAGACTGTCTGTAAATGCATCCCCTCTTGTGATTGTAAACGAGCCGCGGAAACTTTGCTCCATGGACGGTGATAAACTCAAAAATTGATCTGCAGACAATCAGAAAGACAAATTAATCAAATTTAACCACAAATTTGACGAACTAGAAAGCTCAGTAAGTTTACTTAATCAAATCTACAGGCCTGAACCACAGGATCTCAGAGTCACAATGAATACAAAAAATGCATTACGAATTCTCTATAATTCGCTCTACGAGGAAATGTAAAATTACACCTTTAATTCAAATCCAATTTCGAATGCACACAATGCTATGCTGGCTAGAATTGCAATCAATCAGCGTACCGCTGCGCTGCAATTTATGCACAAAGTATGGGTTCTATTATTAGTTAAATCCCAAAGTTGTCTGCATAACATGGTGCACATAGCTTTTACCGTTTTCTATTTTTTTAACAATGAATTGAAATGAATGCATACTACTAGATTACAATAAAAATTCCCCTCAGTTTGTTGTTTGCCTTTACAATTTGAGTGGATCTTAATGATACTTGCGCCCGCTGACGCATCACTTTCTTTAGTTTCCTTGCAATTGCAATGCATTAAAAGTAATACAAAGTAATCACGTAATTCATGAGCTCCTGTCATCCTATGCAAACCTTCCTAACTCATATTTAAAAAAGAATAAAAAAAAATAATACTTATCCTAACTAATTCTAGGAAGACACAGATAATCTCAAACTCAGACTACTGGCAAAATAACTTTTGCAATTGCATCCTGGGCCTTACTTTGCCTGGGAAAAATTAATTCACGGAACCGTTATCACCAAGCAGCAGCAAGACTTTGGTCGATTTTTGGCAATCCGATCCCACAGGCTACAGGCGACATGCAACAGCTTACATTTATTTCGTAGGAAGTCATAATCTAATAATTCATTGTTGACCATTGTTGAAACTTTGAAACTTACATCCACAGTAAATCCCAGCCGCGGCTCCAAGCCCAACGAATATGACAGCAATACAGATGATAGCACATAAGCTCCTATGAAACTGAAACCACTGAAACGTTCGTTTGACTCGAATGTCTGAATCCGAGGAAGAATTCGTCGAACTCGATGAAGAAACGGGAGGAAATATTCGACTCAGTTGAGGAAAGCCACCATACTGTAAAAACAAAGACAACAATGAAATACAATGCACCATACAGATTTACAATTATTTGTTCAACCAAAAGAATTTGTTCTGGTTCTAGTTGCGCATCCATTATTAGAAAACACGAATTGCATGGTAAGCCGAACTGACTTAAATCTGCCAAATGGGCGAGTGGGGGGTACAGGAAGTAGAAGGAACTAGAGAAAGTGCTCAGGTTGGTTGCTGTTGCTGGTTGCTAAGAGAAATTAGTGGTCTTTGGTTCTTCACAAGCGACATTGATTGGAAAATAGTAAAATTAGTGCTTCCGTAAATTTCTGCAGCAATTCCATGGTAGAACTAACTTAAGCAAATGAATGAGAATCTTTACACTTTTACCTTACCTCCCAAATTGAATTCTCTTAGAAATTCGATTGAATCGCAAAAACAATGCATAAAGTTAGGTGGGTTTAGAATAAAAGCATTCATTTGTTCAATTTCTTTTGAGACGACGTTGCTGACACAAAATGCAATCTCAAGTAAGCAGCAAGGAGGCAGTAATTTCTGGCCCTTGAAATTTATTTGGAAAATTAAACTGTCTGCTAAGCAATAAGTAACGTGAAAGAGTGTACTGGGGTAAGGTACTTGCAAATTGACCAACGATTGAATAAAAATTTGATGCCAGAAACATCACTTGGATTATAGATTCCCAAGTAAACGACGCAGTTTGTATAACAATTTTCGTGAAATTGTTAAGTGCCGATAGCCCCACGAGATAAATAATTCCGGAAAGTTTTTGCGTAATTTATTGGAATTATTTTGAGTTGCTATTTTGCGATCATCAAATATGTAGCAATTGTATTTGTACAGGTGTTGTGTCGGATTTTAATTTTTTTATTGAACAAGGTCAAAGGTGAGCGTGAGCTCTACGATTACGTTTGACTTTCTTCGAAAACCAGTTAAACTGCAGTGCACAAGTAACGATTTACTCAGAAAATGAAAGTACTCATTCAGCTTTCATTCAACCGTACAAAAACTGTTTTATTTCTGTAAAAATGTGTGTAATCATACATATTCTCCGTATAAGCACAGCAAACCATATCAATCACCCACATAACTTTCCTCAATTTATTTGCTGCCCATTTAATTCTCAGGATCTCTGAACTATCAGGGCTTCATGTCACTCTCACGCCCTGATAGGTTTCAAATTTGACCGGATTCCTGGAAACAAAACATACTCCCTTGCAGTGCATTGCATTCATTGGATCTTCACTTCATTGTTTTTAAGTCGACTTCTAATTTCACAGCAGCCAATTCAATGAAATTGGCAAAAAGAAGAGCAGATCAGGTCAGTCATGCCTCCTTCGAGTGTGACAATGACAATGTGACAATTTACAATGCTAAGCAGCCATGTACTAAACTCTCGCAGACACAGCGGCAACAATCACCAGCTCACCAGCTCGTTTAATTCAAATTAGGTACCCATTATTGGATCTTTTATTGTTTCACAAATCCACTCAATAGTGGGCAGAAATTTTAGCCTTGACAAAGCAGCAGCAGCAGCAAAAAAAGAACACGTATTTTGACAATCGTACAAATACGTTTGAGTTCATTGTTGACTTTGCTCTTCTAACCAATTCTTAGATGTGGCGCTAGTCAGTCAGTCAGTCACTCTCATTATCCTTTCCTTGAATGCCACCATTTTAGAATTTTTGTGTTCGTTCCACTGCAAAAATTGCATTGGAATTGTATAACAAAGTAAAATGTTAGTTAATTCAATTGAGTCTTGTCCGCTAGTTGATATATTGTTGTTCATTTGTACTCTTCTTCAGCCTTGTAAAGGTAGTCAAGTTTATGGATCTTGGCCGAAAATGCATTGTTGAAATGATTGCATTCGCATGGTGTACCTAAGCATTTAGTTACATGTGAAATTCAATGTAGGTCAAATCCCTCGGAGCCAGGAGCTGCAGGAACAACAAGGAATCCAATTCCAAATAATAAAATGATGGTACATTTGTATGTTGTACGAGGTGTATTATGCTTTTTAGCTAACAAGGGAATCATAAGAGTTGATTTTCTCTTGGAACGATTGAAATTTTGAGCACAAATGCTTGAAAAAGTTGCTCAAATATTGGCCGCCACCTTTCTCCAAAACCGTATTGGTGAAATGTCCTGTTGAACTTAGAAATCCGGAACATTTTCGCCAGTTTGAAAAAAATATTAGTGACAAGCCGATGAAATTTTTCCCTACAAGCGTTGTCAAAAATTTTCATAAACACGTTGGAAATTTTTAAACAATTGGTTAGTTTCGCTATATGATTGATATTAATTCGGAATTTAGTGACTTTTCGCATTCTCAACCTACCACCCTTTTCGCATTCGTACTTCTAGCAATTTAATTTTGTTTACGTTAGAATTGTTAGTGGAATTTTCAGAGATTCCCTCACAAAGTTCCCTTGTCAAGCTTTGCTTAGCAATTCGCAAAAGCCACAGCACAGCACAGCAAACCATCAGTTGAACATGAATTCCCTGGGAAAAATAAAGTGAGGAAAAAGGACGATTTGCTATTTTCCAAGCCAATTCCCACCGAACCATGACGTTGACGCACAAAAACAGAACCACAACATCCGATTTAACCAAGCCATTCATTCCACTATTGCATTGCACTAGTCATTTTAACTTAGCACACAGAAACCATCAGGTGTGTAGCACTAGTTTCATTTGTTGTATAAAAAAGAAGTGTGTATTGTTATTGCTGCTTTACACGCTACTATGTATAATGAAGATAATGCAGGTCGACATTTTTTTGTAGCAGCCAGATTCTCACAACCATTACTATAGTCTTGTGAATCCTGAATAAATTATGCGTTGCCCGATTTTTTCTATTACATTCATTACAAATACAATGTAGTTGTAATCTTATAGTAGGTTACGCATGTAAGAATTATGGTGTGAATTGGAATGAGAATTGATATTTTCACATGCCTGATATTGACACTGACATTCATTCTAGAACATCATAATTTAGTAGCTCAGTACAAAATTGCACCAACTAATTTAACCAGATTATACGCACCTACGCATTTGCAAAAATTATTGCGAATTACTGGAAATAAATTTTAGCAGGTGTCTGGCGAAATTTTGATCGCGAATGGACGGTTTTTGCCAATACCTATCATAAGCTGAAATTCTGCTTTCTCTAAAGACTTGCAATCTTTAAGATCGGCATCCGATCCACTAAAAGATAAAGTGCGGACAACTAGCAATTAGCTTAAGGACGTACATCCTTATTGGGACGTGCCATCTGCCATGCCATACAAACAATAATCCATTCAAAACTTTGGATTACAAAACTGTGATTTAAGCCTTGTGAAATCCCCCTCCTGTACATTTCAAAGGCTTATTAATTACAGTTCGGCTTGCCATGGCTTGGCCATTAAAGCTTGCTATGGCTTGGCTTAACGAGATATTTGTTTTACGATTTGCAAAAAAAAATCGCAAATCCTTTTAAACCGATCCTGCGCGTGATTCTTTCGACTTTTTCCCTGCACAGCTGATGTCGTTACAAACCTTAATCAATCACAGGGCGCCCCGATGTGGTGTTCTGCTGATAGTTGCAAAACATAAGACCGTGACAAATGAGTTTCATTTGTTGAAGTCCAATCTCAACCCTTAGGAAGGGATTCCTTAAGCAAATATAAAATTTTAATGGCCACAGCCAACAATTGTTGGTTGGGTGTCTCTCCGGCTGTTAACTTTAGTTTAACTATGCCATTCCGCGTTGATAAGATTTACCATTTGCTCGCGACTTGCGAATTGTTGCAATTGCAGTTGTGAATTCCAATGTCGCATCGCATTGAGACTGACGACAAGATGAAGATTTTGATGTGAGGGTACGCTTGAGGATCTTTAAGTTTTTTCCCTCACCTACGATGGTATTACATACTTACGGGATTTTGATTTAATGTATTAAATTTTTTCTTGTACTTGTGCTGAGCTTACTTGTATGTACTTGTACAACTTTTAACCTAAATTTGGGCCGTTCGCGAGCATTTTATGTAACTTGAGATAAAGAATTTATCTTTGATGTGGAAAGAAATGTACAAAAGTACAATGCTGCATTAAGACCAAAGTTACGGAGGTAAGCTTGTAATAAAAAGAAAAGAGATGTTCTTGAACTTGTAAAAAGTTTTTAGTGTTACGTCGACATGTGCCAGAACAACTGATTGTTGCTCGATACATGCCAAAAGACATTTGGGTGCACGCTGAGCCGTGACAATGAAAAGGCCATCATCACCAGTCTGAGATATTTCCAAAGCAAAAAGCTGCAAATAATTGCCACAATATTCATATCACACAGAAGACCAAAAAATGCTCTAATTTCACAACAAATAAATTCTAGAGGGTGGCTTCCTAGCAGGTCTCCAAAGTGTTCATGAAAATGAAACTTGACCACTCTAAAGAAACTTGTTAGACCAGCACGGTACTTGAACGCAGCGTGCAGAATGAATCAATTTTGGGTTCAATTCTGTATCGAATTTAATTTTCGATTAGAAATTTAGGAAAGAGGCTTCAAAATCTGCAAGCAGAGGTGTAATATTTTGCAGAGTTAAAAATGTGCAGGTGCAATCCAAGGCTGAAAGGATTAGAGAGAAGTTCGTCACCAGGAAGCAAAGTAAGTCAGTGAATTCCGGCCCAGAAGTCGTAATCAGATCAGATCTTTACACGGTTTGAGTGTAAAATAAAAAATCTAAACATTTACACTCGGAAACTCAGAAAGGGAATACCCAAAGACCCACTAACCCAAGAAATACGAGCAAGTAGACAAAACGGAAACTTGGCGAAAATAATTACAGTGCACCGTGTGCACCCTATGCACTGCAAAAAGCGCATTACCTCACGTCATGTGTAAGATCTGTCAGATATCTTGAAACCACACTAATTATTATTGTTCGTAAATTAGGGCAAGGATTTACTTTAAGCCATAACAGCTTTATTTTTATTACGTATTTAATGCACTAACTACTTAATATTACGTTGGAAAGGATTTTGTGTTTTTTGGCAAAACTTTTTTTTCGGGGCTCAGCAATTTGCTCTCATTTCATTTGCAAGTTTTCAAAGTAAAGTCTAAGATTGCCTACCAAACTAAGGTGGTAATTCTTGAGTCC
>JAQGCM010001902.1:0-13022 GCA_034699705.1 Hymenaphorura dentifera
TCGGGTTCCAAAATTTGGAACCCGAACCCGATTCCAGGTTTCGGGTTCGGGTTCCTGCAGGAACCCGAACCCGGACCAGAACCGAACCCGAAACCCGGAACCCGAACCCGTGCGGAGCACTAGCTCAAATGATTAAATCGGAACGAATCTAGTGCGTTCTGTCGGAAATCGTGACGGAGCCGGTACAAAGCAATAAATTTACTTCGATACCATTAGATCGAAATCGGATAGTTCTATTTCATTACGTTTAATTTATTCCATGTCCTTACACAAACTTGAGGAATTTCACAGAAATTTGATTTGTCTTTATTCAACTGTCAAGCGTAGAAATAATTTATGAAGTCATCCTGACTCACAAAAACTGAAACCGTAAGTCGCATTTCCAAATTTGTGTAATGTTTTTTTTATCTTAATCTCTGAAAAGGAACAAAACAAATGCAAGCCAAACACCTCCCAGGCCTATTCATTGATATTTTTAGCTTCAGCGACAAACCTTTTCGGCTTTTTTAGCCAAATATCTGTTCATGACAAGAATACCAAACCATACTTTATATAAACCAAATATGAAAATTTTACAACAAAACCACAATTTAGAAACTCAAGAGCAACGTTACTACAATGTCGATAACAATATCACTCATGATGACTAGGAACGTCGACGTATTCAGAACCACAAATGGACCAATTCGCCAATGAAAGGCATGGCATGATTTGAAAAAGAGTTGATCAATTTTGTTCATATTTTCACAAGATGTGTTGAATGACCGCGGGTAAAGTGTCGAATTCGTCGTAACTCTATTGCACAAACTAAGAAAAACATTGACAGCCCCAGAAGTCATGAGTCCGATCGTAGTTAAGACGACTAGACTGAATTTGTTCAATGTGTTGAACAAATGAATGAGACAATAGAGTGAGGTCACCATGATCGACAGCCCACAAACCAATAAAGTTGGCATGAGTGCATAGATTAATCCAAAGGCAACTTTGTGTAGAATTTCGTGAGCTCGGAACAAAATTCGGAGCTCGTCTCGGAGATCCGGAGACACCCGACGACCAGGACTAAAAGACGAAAAGCTTAAATTTGGCCTAATTAAAAATTTAAGAAATAATTGCACTAAAATTTTAAAGTTACCAAACGTGTCGCTCCAGCCACAAACCAGTAAAGTTCATGTAGACAAAGATGACAATAATTGACCTGGACACGTTCACCAAATTAATAAACGTCACGTACGTAAAAGTCACTGTAAATGCGAATATTAACGCAAAGTGAACATTGTCCATCACAAATGTGAAGAGAATGAGCAAATTCATTCTGTAATACAAAGATAAGCTAAATGCAGGCACAATCGTAACCAGCACGGTACATCCGCACACAAAAAACAGGCGGCAGAACAATTCCAACCCATCTTTAGCCTCATCTTTTTGCCGCCCGTTTCGGTGGAATTTGAGCAATTGCTCGTTAAAGGATACCAATGAATGCAACAGAAACTCATCTTCTCTTGGGTTGATCAAAATGCTGAGTTGACAAGCTGAGCAGCCAACTAATATTGAGCAAACTGATATGCCAAAGATAATTTCTGACGCTCGGACGTTTGGTAAGCTGCAAGATATTAGAAGGACAGACGCCAGTGCAATGTTGAGGAAAACACCGACGGAAGCAATTGTAGTCCAACGAAAGAACCAAGACACTTTTGCAGCCTCGGCAGAAGAGAAACGATTCGTGTGCGGATCCCATTTCCATGGAGAAATTCTTAAGAAATATCCAAGTCCTAACAAAAGTTGTAGTGCTCGAAGCGTTGTGTTCGATATCATTTTTATTTCAAAGACGAGTTAAAGAATTCGACCTGTTTGCGTGGATTTATGAACCGAAACTGAGTGTCTTAAATTGAGTCTTAAAGTTTAAGTTCGCTATCACGCAATATTCACTACAAAAGTGGGCCAGTCTTCATTAAAAATGTTTGCGTGCACGTTCAGTCTAGCCTCTTTAATATCTCCCGCTGCTTTCCAAAATATTTTTTCGTTATCTTACTTGTAAATCTCCTTATTTTGCTTCCTAGCTTATGTTCTGGAACAAGAAAATGGAACCCCCAAAAAATACCTTCCCATAAACATATTTATTGATGACATTGTGCTCCGCCCGGGGTCCGGTTTCGGGTTCTGTTCGGATTCGGGTTCCAGTAGGAACCCTAACCCGAACTGCTTCAGGAACCCGAATACCTTGTGTTAGTGCTATTCAACTCCATTTTATCCCTTACATATCTGTGCCAATTGCCACAGATTATTACAAAATGCAATAGCAATGTATAGGTATGCTTCGACCACTTCGAACATGTAATTAACTACCACTAGATGTACAAATTTTACAAATTAAAATTAAAATAAACCGACTCTAATTTTAATTTTGCTCGTGTAAGTCATCAGTTGCACTACATAATAATACACTTGATTACATCAGTGCTAATTGTGCATAGTTAGTCACAAATTTGTGTGGTGAGAGCGGTTCCTGGTCGCAGCCTCGATGGTAACCGTTGCAGAAATTGCAACGAGATCGAAAGCTAGGCGCATGTTTTGGGGTTCGGCGACAAAGGATGTGCTCTACGCAATGCAAGACACCACTGCGCTCGAGCAATGATTGCATCTGAATTTAGAAAGCAATATTATGAAGTGTATGAGGAAGTCTCTTGTGTGGCTCGGGATGGATCACTAAAAAGAATAAAAAATTAGCTATTGAAAATGTGACCGGAAATGCGTATATATTCGACCCTACAATACGCTACGAAACTTCACTACTGCAGCCGGAAGAAATGAACATTGAAAAGAAAGACCACCATGTGCCAACATTTCCGGACTTGACCAATGAATATCGCCTGTGTTCTGTTGAAGTGATTATGTTAATGATTGGTGCTAGAGGTACAATTCCAAAAATTTTTGCAAATTTTAGACGTCGGTTTAACCAACCGAAATCACTAACGATTGACATTGTTAGATCTGTCATCAAAGACCCAGTTTATATTTTAAGAAACCATTTGTATAATTTTTTTAATTAGGCATGATACTCTCTTATGAGAAGAAATTTAATACAATGCGACACTCAAAAATTATGTACCCTGGTATTAATTCAGTATACTGTGTCAATTTTGGCAACTCACATTGGTGAGCAGTGAAGCTGAATAAAGTCTATTTCTCTCTCTCTCTCTCATATTTGTTTAGTTAATTAGTTAAATTGTTATAAGTCTGCTTTTGGGAGCGCTTTTTAATAACTAAGTATTTTCCTCAAACCACTTAATATGTTATTGTTTGCATGGACAAATCCGCTAGGGTTCGAAACTCGGGCTCGGGTCCGGGTTCCACTAAGAACCCGAGCCCGTTATATCGGGTTCGGGTTCGAGTTCCATATTTTGGAACCCAACATCAATCGGCTTCGGGGTCCTCAAAACTGATTCGGGTTTGGGTTCATTCAGGAACCTAACCCGTGCGGTGCACTACTTTCGCCAAGAACCCGGATGGAATTGGCTCGGGTCTCAAATAATTTATTGCATCAAGTCTAGGATACAGAATAGTAGGACGGTCAAATGTACATTACAAGGCATGCCGAATTTCGTATTTATCCTATCCTTTCCAGAAAAATCGTTAGCAACCGAATATACAAGTAATTTATGAGTCAACTTGCATGCAAAATGGAAGATACTGTCTCACGAAAGGACACAAGTGACCAAATAGCGTTGCTTTTCAAAGCATATAATATTAACTATATTTATCTTCTTATGACTATGAGTTTGTTTTGAAGAAAATGGAATTATTATCTGGTCTTTATGTGACTTTTTGGCAAATTTTTGTCCATATTTGATTTGGACATCCGTCCTTGTTTAATTTATTCCAACAAAATATCTCGACTTGGTACGAAAAATTGTACAAAAGAAATCTACAATTCACCAAGTCAAGAGTAAAGTCACCACAATGTTGATGACAATGTCACTCATGATGACTAGAAATGTCGAACTGTTCACAATTACAAACGATCCAATTTGCCAATAAAAAACATGACATGATTTAAAAAAGAGTTGATCAATTTTGTTCATATTTTCACAAGTAGTGTTGAACGACTGTGGGTAAAGTGTTGAATTTGCTGTAACTCTATTGCACAAACTTAGAAAAACGTTCACAGCCGCCGAACCCATGAGTCCGACCGTAGTTAGGATAACCAGACTGAATTTGTCCAATGTGTTGAACAAATGAATTAGACAGTAAAGCGTAGTCACCATGATGGACATTGCACAGAGCATTAAAATGGGCAAGAGTGTCTGCAGTACTCCGGACGCAACTTTGTACAGAATTTCGTGAGCTCGGAACAAAATTCGAAGCTCGTCTCGAAGATCCAGAGAAACTCGAAGACCTGGACTAAAAGACGAAAAGCTTAAATTTTGGCCTAATTAAAAATTTAAGAAATAATTTAAAGAAAAATTTTAAAGTTACCAAACGTGTAGCTCCAGCCATAAACCAGTAAAGTTCATGTAGACGAGGTTGACGATGATTGCTCTCGACACGTTCACCAAATTGACCAAACTTATACAGCCAAATGTGACTGCGAACGCGTAAGGAAACGCAATGTGAACGTTGTCCCCCACATAAGTGAACAAAATGAGCAAGTTCATCCTGTAGTACAAAGATGCACAAAATGAGGGCACAATCATGGCCATTACGGTGCATCCGCACAGCAAAAAGAGACGGCAGAACAACTCCAATCCATCTTTGGCTTGACTTTCTTGTTGCCCATTTCGGTGGAATTTGACCAGTTGCTCATTAAAGGACACCAACGAGTTCAGCAGATATTCATATTCTGTTTGGTTGAGCAAAAGGCCGAGTTGACATGCTACGCTGATCAGAAAAATTGAGCAAAGTGAAATGCCAAAGATGATTTCCGACGGTATTATGGTTGGTAGAGTGCAAGTTATTGCAATGACAGAGATCAGCCCAAAATTTAGGGAAACACCGATTGAAGAAACTGTGGTCCAGCGAAAGTACCATGGCACTTTTCCAGCCTCCGCGGAACAGAACCGATCAATTTTTGGATCCCATTTCCACGGAGAAATTCTCAGAAAATGACCAAGTCCTAACAAAAGCTGGAGTACTCGAAGCGTTGTATTGGAGATCATTTTCTTTGCAAAAGTGAGGATGGGTTAAAATTTTTGACCTGACAGCGTGGACTGACAAAGCGAAACTGAGTGCGTCTTAAAGTCAGAATTCTCTGCAATTCGCAATGTAATATTCACAAGGAAAGTGGGCGAGCCGCCATTAATAATTTGCGTTTCCGTGATAGCTTGGCGGCGAAACTGAAACATTTAATAGCAATCTTAATAGCAAATCTCCTTGTTTAGTTCTGTTAGCATTCATTCATTCTGAAACACGCAAATGATAGCTAAAATGTTATTTCCGTAGTCATGTTTATTGATGTGATTAACTTCGCATAATACCCGGATGGAATGTCCGCGGGTCTCAAATTATTGATAGGTTTCAAGTCAAGAATTTTTTAAACAGAAAAGACATGCAATATGCCAAATGTTACACGCATACGGCTTTGAGCACAATTATTAAGTAACAAAACGATCAACTTGGGAAGTATTCCTCATTTTCTAGTCACAACTCTCTAAATCAATTAGTGGATACTGTAAAGCCACTTCATGTTCACAAGCTCTAGTCTCTGCGAGTAATGTCTTGCAGTAATGTTAATGTTACCAGTAATGTAAAATATTAAAACTTTGCCATAAAATAATTAAGTTATTGTTTAATACAAATTATAAAATGCGGACATTAAAATTGTCCATTTTTCCGGAAACCATTCCCGAAACAGCCACACAAAGTTTCTTAATTTGCGATTCAACTGAAATTAAATATCAAGTTAATTTTGGTCCCTCGAACCAGAAATAAACACAACTTTTTTTAACAAAGCCAGGATTCCGACTCGAACATGCATATAAACACCTCCCAGCTGGAACTCTGAAACTCCTGGTACTCCAGACGTAACCACTCGGTTTGAGGCTTTTAAACTTCTACACCCGGAGGAGCTGTGAGGTGACGCGATTGATGTGACCACAAACACACACATAAATTACGTCAAGATCGATCACCGCTGCCCTTGCTCTACTAATATTTCAAAGTTTTCAAATGCAAACAAACAGAGACGAATCAGGCTTTTTTCTGTGGAAGTGGAATGTCGAATTTAGTTGATTTACGACACTAATGAACGACGTACGAGTACGAGTTCCTTCGGGCTGTAATTTTGGGTGCAATTTGTATCATAAATAATTAATCCAAGGAAACTGACACGTACGTACGTACAATGTAATTTTCAATCACTTAGTCCACTTGTGCGCTTATTTATATTGTACGTAATTATTGTCCGGAAATGCCTTCAGAAATTACAACATCCGGTTGTTCATCAATCCCAAAGTCCCTAAAAAGGAAGGAGAATGGCAGATATCAATTTACAAATGCAGTATTTTGAGAACCAACCATGGAATGAAGTCAAAATTGGGCCAGAAATTAGCCAACGCAACATCTATGTCATAACCAAAAAAAAACGAAATATTGATTTCGAATTGGTTCAAAATTTCGGGTATTTGGAAGCCGGCAGAGTCGCCCGCGCCCGGGAACTAAAAACGCGTCCGGATAAGAACCTACATAAGCCTTGCAAAGTAAACATACCTCCCGGATGCGGATGTGTACGTACTTGGTGCACATCCGGATCCTTCAAATAAACCACGAGCAATCAATACAAGCAATTCATTTGAATTTATTAGAATTTTTTATGCACGAATTTCCGCTCAACTATGTGTGGGAACAATGCTAAAAACAAACGTCCGAGTCTGGCAACATTTTTGACATATGTAGTAATTGGCTTGTGGTAATGCTGTTGTTCATGGAAAGGTTTATCTGCGGTGTCTCCAAATGAGTATAAAAGGCCAAACTTGTGCCAAATTTATTATACAAAATTCACACCAATTCAGTTGAATAAAATTGACTACTGCCTACTCCTACAAAAATTTGCCAACTAAATATTTTTAGTCGAGATGGCCAACCTCATTCTTTCAATTGTTGTGTGCATTGTTGTCGTAGTCGCTGCACCAACAACGGTTGAGTGCGGCGGACGAACCTTTGGATTTTTGGGGGCTCAAGGTAAAAATTTGCAACGTTGTTGTTCGCAACATTTTGTTTTGGAGTTCAGTTTGAACTTTCGTAATTTATTGCAAATTATTCGCAAATTTTAGTGGGACCCTGCGGACCGAGCACAGTTGGACTCTACGTGCCAGAGCTTTGCACTCGAAATAATTTACCTTGCTTTGAATGCAAATGCATTTTGGTGTCAGCCATTTTGAGCCCTTTGTACTTGCTTGACTACGCCGACTGTCGATTGGCTTCTGCAGGTATGAAGTTTTCAAAAAAACGTTTTGGTTTTATGAATTACAGGGATGCCGCGAGGTCACAACTTAATTTTTGGTATAATTTTCAGGCCAATTCTCCCGCCAAGGACACCTCAGCGGCCCCAGAGTTTAAAAAATCCTCGTTTCACTCGCAATGAAATTCAATTAGGGATATTTGGTGCAATAATTGTGTACATAATTAACTTAGAGTCGGTCAACTATATACTTAGTTTCAAATTAATTAATTTATATGTATTTATTAATCTAATATTTTCTAAAATGTGTAGCTGCAAAGCTATCAAATTATTCGGAAATTAAATTTACAAATATTTTCTTGAATTGACTTCAAAGACTCGACCTCGAGTGATTCTCATCTGTTCAATAAAATTTATTTGCCATCGTAATAATGCACTTCTCGTCTTCTGAATTGAATGTCCAACGTACGTGGGCTGTCGGCGACAACGCAGTAAATGTTTCCGACAACGGCTGGTATTTCGCACAATTCAGCTAAGCTGTGCGAAAATTTGTAGACAAACTAATGAGTACAAGTTTGCAAGAGTTTGCAAAATTCAAATCTGGAAATTTGGTGCCAACACCACAATTCCTAATCAAATCAGTCATTGCGTCGTGCGGCCAGGGAGTGTAAAAAGAATATCGCGGTTTTAGGTGCTTTTCCTCGGAAGTCTCCTTTGTGAGCACGAATGCCGTTACGTAATCTTACAAGAAAGACTTCCGACGTGTTCAGAGCACCAAATATCATGATATTTTTACCTACACTCTCTGGCATGCCGTGAGTGAGAATTCATCGAAATTAGTCTGTAGAAATCATATCGGCTCGCAACTTTATTTTTTTGACATTTTGAAAAAAAATCAAAATGGCGAAATTTACATGCTCTTAACTATAGGAAAATTTGAGCTTCCTGACTCACACTTCTAGGATTTTTCCAAAAATCCCGAAAAGAATATTTTTGATTGACTAAAATTTTTTTAGTGATTATAATTTTCATGTACCTCGGAACGGAATGAACTGAAAATTTTCAAAAATTGAGTAAATTAAAAAAAAATTATTTAATTTTGTAATTTTTTGAAAAATCCTAAGGGTGGAGGAGTCAGGAAGCTCGAATTTTCTATAGTTAAGACAAGAGCATATGAATTTCGCAATTTAGAATTAGAATTTTTAAATTTCTTGAAAATTTCAAAAAAATAAAGTTGCGAACCAAAATGATTTTGGCAGACTCATTTCGATTGATTCTCACTCAGGGCATGCCAGAGAGCGTAGAAAAAAATATCCAGATATTAGGTGCTTAGAACACCTCGGAAATGTCGCTTGTTAGATAAAATCAGCATTTGTTTGGTCTCTTTGACTCGGAGCAAGTCCGCACTCCATGAATGCGTCATGATCATGAATACATTTTGATGGGATGAAATTAGCAGTTAGCAGCACTGCAATTCTGCAAATTACATAAAAATTCGCGAATCGCAATTTCGCAATGCATTAGTGCAATTTAATTTGCAAAACCAGACCCGAATTGCACACAGGGTGGGCCAAGAGTAATCAAACAATATTACGTACATAGTCTATCAGTTCATGTGCAAAATTGTTACAAGCTTAGTTTTGGACCACCCTGCATTTTGATGTCACTCAATGGAATCGGAATGGATTTATGACACGACACAGGCAGGGTCTGAAATATTGCCTAAAAACGTTGCACTAATTTGTTGGGACTACTAAAAAATTAAGAATTTCTTGGGAAATTTTTTCTAATTTTTGACGAGAATTAGAATTTCTTGCGAATTGCAATAATTCCATGCGAAAACGTTGCAAAAAAAAGAAAGTCACGAAAACCTGCTGATTGATGTTAGTTCTGAATTGGGGGCAAAGCGCAAGCGAACGAAACACGATTCGATACAAAGGAGGGAGAGTTGAGGAAACACAAAACACGTTCGTTCTTGCAAATTCAAATTCAAACAAAAATTTTAATTTCTGTAAATTTTGCTCACTCACTCAGTCGTCACCGCACCCCGTCACGCCAGTTCGTCAGACTAGAAATATTTGCAAATCGGGTAGACTGACTACACGAAAAACCGCTGCTGCTGCTCCTGCTACCCGCCCAACAACCGAATTCGGAGCGGACCGGACACCGGACAAGACAATCAGTATTCAGCGGCCGCCACCTTGACCTTGACCTACAAAACATGTTGACTCGCGGAAGACAACGAAAAATTGAAGAAGAACGGACTTTAAATTTGCTCAAACTCCCAGAACTCGTAAGTCTAAGTCCGATGCGATGGAGGGGCAGCAATTAATTAATTAGTTGAATTGTTTTAATTAGTGCGTTAGGCGTTAATTAATTAAATTTGCACCCACAGGTCATCAATGAAATTCTAGACTACCTCTTGGAGCCGAGAGACCTAGGTGCTTTGAGAGCCACTTGCAAATCTACAAAAGCCTGGATCGATGACCAACCAAATCAGTTGGCCAAATTCCCCGTAGTCATCAAGGACAAGAAGACATTGGACCAAGTTGTCCGCTCGTCCAGGCTCGTCAGCTGGAACAATTTGGTTTTCACTCAAACTCACTACGACGACGACACCAAGAAAGGGAAAGGGATTGGTGCCCTTCTGCGAAGATGTCGTCCTTGGCTCAAGTCCCTCACTGTGGGGGTCAAGAAGAAGGTCGAGGTGGACAAATCCGAAGGTCAGTCTTCCGTCCAACAAACAACCTTTCAATTTGTTAATAATTCAACTTTCAAAATTCAAATTACAAAATCTTTCTGGATTCTGGACTCTAGACGACGAGGGCGACTGGGACTGGGGCAGCAGTGTAACGACGGAGGAATTGATTGCCAATTTTTTGAAGAATTTGGACTCCTCCTCAGCCCCTCAACTGGAGTCTCTGAGACTGGAAGGAGGATACTACTTAAAAATTTTGAGCCAAGGAAATAAGAGGCTGAGGAATGAAAGGGCAAAGCTCCTGGAGGGCCTTGAGGGTCGGCTTCCACAAGTGCGCAGATTTGAGTTCATGTCTCACCCTGACTACCAGTGCTGCAGAAATTTGACTTGGCCCTTCATTCAACTATTCCTCAACGTTTGTCCAAATCTGACTTGGATTCGAATTCCAGCGCTGTAAGTCTGTCTGTCAACAGTTCAAAATATATTTTTCAATTAATTAATTTGTTAAATTGTATTTGGTTTTGGACAGAGCTCCCGCCAGCCCAATGCTGCCCATTCTGCCAGAAATTGAGAACCCGTTCATGGACTACATCCATGCCCTACTGAACAAACCGCCGGCCCAGCGGCCAACACAATTCTCCTTGGACTTGTGCTCTGATCGAGACTTGGTGGACTCGAGTGAAGACCGCGTCACAGAATTTGAGAACATATTTAAATTCGGGGTCCCAGAACTCATTCAATTGGCAAAGCTAGCCGTCCAAATCGGCGGCAAATTTTGGAATGTCCCACTGGAGGCAATGGTCCCGTTCGGAGAAGAACGAAGTCTAGGAGTCCAGGTCCAGGAAGCACTCCGAGCCACCCTGGGCTCCGTCCTTTGCAAAAACGTGAGCAGCGGAATTGGACAACTCCAATACTACTTCCCCGACCCCAACGTCCCAGTCTTTGTCCACTTGGACTTGGACGTGGGCAACGACTACGCCAACTTTGAGCTGCCGGAGGACACCAACGTCCAGAGCATTTCTGTCTTTGACGTGGACAACGACCCAGACGTGCCACTTTGTTGGCATGACGTGACTGGGGGCGTAATTCTCCGGGAGAAACTCTTCAAAGTTGTGCGGCCGTCCGTGAGGACGCTGAGAATGGGGAATGTAGTGCCCATTTGTGACTGCCATGGCCATGGCCATGCGGACTTGGAGGATGAGGACGACGACGATGACGCTGACGATGACCCAATGGAAGCCGAGTACGACCTTGACCACTCCTTTCCAAATCTAAGGACTCTGTGCATTTACAACTTGCGAGAATTTAGCGAATGGGACGACGACGATGACGCAGCTCCAGCCCCAGACCCTTCCCTAGCAACTCTACTGGCCCACTTGCCCTCAACTCTGGAGGAATTGAGCCTGGACAACTGCAGAGTCAACCCGGAATGGTTCTTTACTACGACTTGTCCAGAAAATCCTCCTCACTTTGTCCTCAAAGAGTTGAAAAGTAAGTCAAGTACAAATTGCTACTGCACTGCACTGGTTCGAGAATTCGCGCCTAATTATCTTAATTAAGATAGTCAATTGGTTCTGGAATGGCTTAATTAATGGCTGCTGGCGGCGTTTTTTATTAAATTATTTGTGTTTGTTTGTCCTCCCTGCTCAGATTTGACCAAAGTTTCAATCGTGAGCTGCAATTTCATCGACGGAGAACACGGGTCAGAAGATGAAGACGAAGACGACGAAGGAGCAGAGCCCTCTTCAGACATGAAAGACAAATTGTACGATGGCTTGGAAGCCCTTGGTCTCAAAGAATTTGTGTTTACTACTGACACTAGTTAATTATTTTTTTTTGAGTTTAAAAAAAATGACAATGACAATGGTAAGTCCGGCGTTAAAATGCGCTCTTCAAATAAACAATTTTAGACTCTAAGCTTAATTATAAATATGACATAATCCAAAGTCTGTGAAACTTCATCTGCCACTAATTACTAATTAGTGGCAGACCTGCCTGCCGAAGGAACAAAGACCACACTGACATTTTCTCAGCAATAAAGCCAAGTGCATTGAAATACACAAATAACATTTTTTGTAAGACAAAGATTCAAAGAAAACAAAGTGCAGAGTGCATACTGCAACACAAAATAAATAAACGTAGAAAACAGTCGCGACGATAGAGCTAAGATTTAAAGCTACTACGCTAGGTCCTGGTCTGGCTCAAATTTTCCGCTCACTTTTTTCTCCAGATATTTCGACTCCACAGAATCCACGTAATAAATCCATTTGCTGAATATTCCAGACTGCTCGACTGCTCGCAAAATCATGCCAAAACGTGCCCCCGACGTCAAAGTTAGTTATTCGAATGACAACGTCGTGTTTGAAAATCCAATCTTTCCCAACGTACATAAGTCGATTGTTGTCACAGTCGCCGAATTGTTTGAGGATTTGGAGCTGATTTTGAATTATTTTACGACTGTCGCAAACGCACAAGTTCAGATCGGTCCGCATTACGTGAAATTTGGACCGAATAACCAGTGAATTGGAAACACTTCTGGAAGCGCTTCCAAAATTTGGAAGCGCTTCCCTAATTTGGAAGCATGTTTGGGAGCGCTTCCATAATTTTGAAGCACTCGGGGAGCCGAACGTAAATTGTGTCACAAACGCGCCGAAAAGACTTCCAAAACTTTGCAAACTGACTCCGAATTCAGCAAAAATATCGAATAATTATTAAAATTACCCAAATTTGTTATTTTGTCTCAGAAATTATTTCATAATCTTGAAGCGATCAGCGATTGGACGCGAATTGTCTCGCAAACGTGCCGTTAAATCTTGCAATTTTGTAAAATGACTCCCAAGTCAACAGAAATATCTAATAAAATGTGCAGAGCACATACCCCAAGCGATCGCTTGCAGTAGCTAGTAACCACATCAACATCAGCGAGATGGA
>JAQGCM010001903.1:0-13021 GCA_034699705.1 Hymenaphorura dentifera
ATTATACTATTTACAGGGATAGCCATGCCAAAGATCACGACAAGTTTACAAATGGGTTGACAACTGGAGTTAAACGTGCCAAAGCATTAGTTGGTAATTAATTCAACTAATTTCACTGGGATAAGCGAACATTCCCAATTCTGAGATTTTACGAAACTTCTTTAACAGATTTTGAACGAAGGGACGATGACGAACTAGGGTTTCGGAAAAACGATATTGTAATTGTAGTCAATTCTAAAGACGAGCATTGTTGGGTCGGTGAACTGAATGGGTTAAGGTAAGATTATAAGGGTCAAAGACTTTTTTTTAAATTTGTAGAGTTCTGTAAGGCGCAATTTTTTAGGGGTTGGTTTCCGTCAAGATGTGTGACAGTTCTGGACGAACGTTCCAAACAATACAGTGCAGCCGGTGATGATTCTGTGAGTTTATGCAATTCGAACAGAATTTTGACTACAACTGCGAGATAAATGACATAAATTTCTGACCAGGTGACCGAAGGGATTGCAGATTTGTGTCGAGGAGCCCTGTGCCCAGCCCTGAAAAAAATATTTGAATACGGAATGAGAAAACCAACTTCTTTGGTCGGACCAATCCACCCGTGGCTCTTTATTGAAGAAGTTGCACTCAAGGAAATAGAACGAGACTTTCGATCCGTTTACTCTCGACTTGTTCTTTGTAAAACATATCGACTAGATGAAGATGGGAAAGTTTTAAGCCCTGAGGAGGTAACTCTCCAAATTTCATTTTCACTTTGTAAATATTTAACCCTAACCTTTTACATAATATGCTATCCTTTCCTAGCTGTTGTTTCGATGTGTGGAAATGGTGAACCGCTCCCATGAAAAAGTTCAAATGGATGTTAAACTTAGATCACTCATTTGCCTTGGTTTGAACGAACAAGTTCTTCATTTATGGATTGAAATATTGTGCTCTTCTGCAGAAGTTGTTAACAAATGGTTAGTTTAACTCGCAAAAGACCATTGATGTTAAACCGTCATAGTTTGTCGTATTGTTCTTGCTGGCCTAGTGTAAAACTTTGCATTTGTGTGAATTGTTTATAGGTTTCACCCATGGAGTTTTCTAAACAGTCCTGGATGGGTTGGCCTCAAATGCGAATTACGAATGCTAGCACAATTCTCATTTAATCTGACACTTGAGTGGGAACTCAAGCCTCCCAACAAAGATGAGAAATCTGAAATGAAAAACGGTGTGAGGGACATGTTAGTAAAGCATCATCTTTTTTCCTGGAATCTCTAGTCTCTAGTCTGGAAGCTAAAGTTCGCAAACGTGTAAACTACATAAACAACTCTCTGAAACTTTCCATCTCTGACTTTGGCAGTCAAGTCTAGTGTAATTCCTGAATCCTGACACATGCTGCAAACAAAAGTTTACAAGCAAGCGAAATGTTCTGCTCTTTGTTGATAACGCTGGTTTTTGCATTTAGCGACGCGTGATTTTAGGGTACGGCTAATTGAGTTTCGAAGAAGTCATACGAAAGTGACACGTGCGATACCTCTGACTTGTGTAGTTCTGACCGAATCTACCTTACGAATAAACTCAAAATAAATAAAAAATCATTATTTTATTAAGCGAAATCCGTTTGTATTTCTTCTCTAAACTTGTACCTGATATAATATATAATGTCGAATAAAGGTGTATTTATGGTTTTGTCTTAATTTTATTAAGGATGTTTTACAACTAGCAAACTATCAGCAATAGTACTACAACAGATCATACAAGAATTATACTCAACTTTGAAAAGTGTCAAATAATGTGAAGAATTTTCGAAGCTTTTCGTAAATGATTTTATAGTACTGGTATTCATGAACAAACCCTGACCAAATTCAACGAAATCCAATTAGAACAAACAAAGTGTAAAATGAGTCGCGACTCACGAGTAGAAAATGGTTTGCAATTTTAAGTTTGTCCCGAAACACAACTGGTTACGATTACTAAAGTGCGATTCGTTGTTTTGAAAGTAATCTCCTGTGGCTCTTCGACTTCGGCTGTACTAATGGCATCCCATTAATGCAACGTGAAATGGATTAAACGCATCACTTATAGTGGGTTAGTAGGTAAACGCAGTAAAGCAATGTGCTCCAGGTTAGTTGGGGATGATTCGCCTTAAATGAGGGAAAACAAAAATGTTGTACCGAAATTGCAATTTACCATACCAAACCGAGCAGTCTTGTCTCCAGTGGTTTGCTTAAAATCTATTTTCTGTGTGTCTGATGTAGAGAAAGTGCATTATCGGGATTGTATTCGAAAGGACAACCTTAGGGAACAGACAGATGCAATAATGAGATAAGCCGTGGCTCTGAGTATTCGTTTTGTTTTCGAAATACTACCCCACACAAGCAAGATATTCGCAGAACGTGTTTGCAGTTTGTATTATGTTTCGGTCTTGTGGTTAGTTTTCCTGTTTACGTCGGGAGAATTTTGAAAACATGCAAATGAGGTTAGAATACTACCCAGTGTTTACAAGTACTTTTCCAATTCCTGTCGCGCACACAGGCCAATTTTATAACTGATTCAGCAAGCAATGGATTAAAATATTTCCATACTTTTTGATCAAATATAAAATGAAAAAAATGAGTTTTTTGCGGAAGTACTTCAGTGTCTGCACCGTTCTTGTATTTTTATTCATTTCAACTTCATTCACCGCTACTACTACTACCAAGATAAAGAAGAAGCCTCCTCCAAAAATTCAAGTCATTTACGTTTCGAAAGACCCAAATATTACAGAATTTCTTCAATACCTCTCACCAGGTCATGAGAAAGTCGAATAATTTTTGGGTAATTGAGTTTTCAAATCCTGACAAATTATTGTTTTATTTCAGCTCAAATTGGAACAGCCGAGCAAGATTTCTTCATTCGCGTAGAGGGCTCAAAATATGCAATTTCATTCATGCCGGTAACATTTCGAAATTGGGCATTGACGTACTTACATTCGTACATACATTCGTACTCACGCTGCCAAATTATTCAAATACTTTGCTAACCAGATGAATTGGTACAAGGCCTACCAAATGTGCCGGAGGAGAGGCGGATATCCGATTGACTCAGACAGTCAAGTCGTTGAAGCTGGAAACCACCTTCTCAAAATGAGTAAACGTCGCAATTCATTCTATTTAGACGTTCTAAGCGTAGGAAATTAACTGGTTTGATGAAATGTCTAGGGTCGCCGGAAGACTGGAAGTTCTGGACCGTGATTACAAATTTAAGTACAAACCAAACTTTCCGTAATTTTAAAACTGGGCTGGATGTGACGCCGACTAGATGGGCTCCTGGTGAACCAGTTATGCGCCCTGACGGTTGTGTCCATCTTGAAAGGTCACCCACCGGATTCCATTCCAGACTAGCTTCGTGCCGAGACCGAATGCATGCCCTTTGCGAAATCTACGAAGTTCATTTACATGCCCATGACAATGTCTACTTGAGGACGAAAAATCGGACTTCCAAAATGAAAAGTTTGTTTTCATGGGACTAAATAATTCATTATGTTTTGAAATTGCGTCAATCTGTTCAAAACCTCAAAAATGATTTGAAATTCTCAAGAAATGTAATGACGTCCGTATTCTGAAAATATGCCTTGAAGAACAAAGGGCAATTTGTTGTTTGTGATGTTTGCAAAGGAAGGGAAGAGAAATATTTGTTTAATAAATGTGCACAAGTCCAGCAGAAACTTGCCGCTCTAAAGTCAGTTCATTAAGTCGTAGCGCATAGCTGTAGGAAATTATTTCAGTTGCAGAACTTCCTCCGTCCGAACGTCATCGTATGTATTTTTGGAGTCGAAGGATGAGCTGCACGGCAGGTGCCAGCAGTTTTTAATTAAAGTGAGGTAGCCGGATCTTTATCGTGCCTAATTCGCACTTTGAATTTATTCTTTAGCTCATCAAAGGCAAGGCAAATGAATTTTTTTGACTGGAATAATTGAATTGTGATTTGCTAGAACAGGGATTTTACTTATTAAAATTCAACCATACGTGATAATGAACTAGGATTTAGGATGCGGATGATTTAGTCGAGTGACTTTTTCAAGGTTTTGTGCATACACAAGTTCAGGAAAAGAACGTCGAACAATATTTGAAGAGAGATTCAAGCTCCAGATCAGGGCCAAATACACTGGTTTGTAATGATCAATGCAATATCCATCATGAATCATGATTAAATTAATCGATAATTAGGCACTCAGATTGAGTGCTCTCATTGTGTGATTTTATTTAGGTCGTCAAATGAATATGGATTATAATATTTTAAACCAGCCCGACCCGATCAAGCTTTAAAAAGAGTACAACATTTACAAATCATTGAAGCCTTTGCAGACATGCTATTAACTTAATTTTATTATTGGCAAATAAATAAAAAAAAGTGCACAAAATTTCTTAACTAACCAAACTAATGGCAGTCGAAATCATGTGACGTCTATGTATTGAGTCAAGGTATTTGAAACAACCCAATAGGTAGTGCCATGTACATGGCAACGAATAAAAATTTCAATTTTTTTGGCCACTTTTGGAGTCCGTGCACTTAAGGCCGCCTTAGAAACCGATCTCAAATTGAGATTTTTTTCATATAAAAAATTGGACAAAGTACTTTTTATTGACCTCAAACGTACAGTTGTTGATATTTAATGTCAACAAAACTGGTCCCAAATTGGGACCAGTCGAAAAATCGAATTTTTCATTTGTTGATAACTGAGATGTCACTACCCGTATGCGCCGTCGTCAAGGTATCTTGTATTGAGTCAAGGTGTTTCCACGGAGTTTTTTTTTGTTTATTTATATCTTCGTGGAATTCTACGAAGATATAAATAAACAAAAACAAACTCCGTGGAAACACCTTGTATTGAGTATTGATATGAATTCGACAAACTTAATACTTTGAACCAATTACGTCACGTACTCCATCGCGATTTTTGGATAAAAAACTCTGATTACAATCAAAACGTGCTATTCAAAAACTGATTCAACCATCGGTTAATTCCTTTCTCTTGTCTTGCTGTGTTTGTACTTTCGGCAGAGCAAATGGTAGTGGCAAACTGGGAAAGTCATTCATTCTAATCCCTTTTCTCAACTTCCATGTAATAGACTCCACGGGCACTGAAAATTAAACTTAAAGTTGTACTTAACGCATTCAAGATAAAGTCGCGACTAAATATTCAAGGTGCATTTATACTTGTGTGGGCAATATTGTCCAAACGTGGTTGGTTTATCACATTTCATTTTGCAATCCGGTTCAATGAAAGTTCTTGAAGCTCCCGAGTTTTCATGTTTACATTTGCAGGCCATCATTTGTTTATCCTTAATTGACCTAACGAAGTATTTGTACGACTGAGCATGACTGCATGTACCTGCAAATTAGAAATTAGACCTATGAACCGTCAAACCAATGCGCATATATCGCCGTGTTTTTGGTGACAATGTCACGTAGTAAGTATACCGGTGAAAACGTCGGAAACATCCGTATTGTTTCTGCAGCCTGGTTGATAAGGTCCACCCCCGTTGGGAAAGAAATCGGCATGACCCGACCAGAGTAACCTTTTTTTAACAAGTTTCGATTTAGTTGCCGAAATATTGTACTTCAGACTGAAATAAAACAAAATAGGAACCTTTCATTCCCTGGTTAGTATGTATAATGTCAACGAAATTGGCGTCCGTACTGTCCAATTTTTCCGATCTTTCTTTTTGCTGGAACAACGGTCCAGCGGGATCCAACCCAGTTATCCTTGACAAGGGTGGAATATTATTTTGCAAGAGGGTATATCCAGCGATCCCAGCGATATGTGCACCTAAACTAAAGCCGACGATGTGAACATATTCTGGTCCTGGTATTCCATGCCCTGGAATTTCCATCAAATATCGAAGAAACTGAGCAACGGCATTCCCAACAACTGGTACTTTTTCAACTACCACATGGTAATTCAAATTGGGCGGTCCCGGCGGAGTTGCTAATGGTCCCCAATCGACAGCGATAATATTTGCAGGAAAATCGTCGTCTAAATAAGCTGGGAACAAAAAACAGTTTCTTCTCTTCAGTAACAGGCCGAATTTCAAGCTACCATTTTCCTTACCATTTTTCATGGTCTGACTAAAGTCTGTAACGTAACTGTGCAGAAATCCATGAATGAACAAAATAACTGGCAAATCCTTATTAAAATTTGATAGCTTTAAACCTTCCGAATCCCCAATTAAAAGCTGTTCGTGGTATCCTTTATTTCTAAAAAAAACAATTCGGCAAAAGTATCATTCCTTCAATCTAGAGTATTTTGCATCAAGCTTAATACAGCACTTACCGAGAATCCGGGTACAAATGAAATGATACTTCGTTGGCTGTCGCTTTTGCAGTATGCGAAATGCTATTACTTATTCTAGTCCGTAATCTCACAAATGGCCACCGAAATAATTGAGTGTGAGTCGGGGAGTCCCACATTAAAATCATGCACAAAACCACTGCTTTGAACCCAATCATTTTTGGGTTCCACACCGAACTCTACGAAACACTACACGTTAAGCGTTTCTATAATAATTATAGCAAATACTATCTTATGAATCCACTGATTTAATTCAGCTAGCAAATTATGTGCACGGTCACATAGTAATCATGGGTTGGCATTCTATGCACTCTGATCACTGCAGGCAGACTACGGAAGAGTCAGCCAGTTCTTTGATTCATTAATTTGCAAATTAAACAAAAGGAAGCGCAGGGCCTACTCAACTCAAAGTGACTATGACCCATAAATTAAAATCCAACCTCACACTTGTCAACTTTCACTCTCACTTTGCCTTCGACTTGACCAAAATGGATAATGGAACAGTCGACAGTTAATTGTTGGACATGAAATTATTCTGCACCAACGAAACCCATTGCATTTCATTCCCCCCACGCTGTAAGCTGCAACTGTCTCTTCTAATCACGTTTGGTTTGGAAACAAATGCGTTACAAGTTCCCTCCATCATCAGCTTAATTTTACAAGTCTTGCAAAAATAAATCGCGAGGGAATTGTTACAATAAAATTTACACGCTCAGAGTCAAGGATATTGGCACAGACTCTGCTGTGAACATCATGTAAACAAAACTCGTAAAATTTAATGCGTGGGGTCTTTGTTTAATGAATAGAAAAACAATGCAATGAAAATTGCGCTAAAGCCAAAGCCATCATATTAGATTTGACAAGTTTTCCACATCTTGGTATTCTTATCGTTGTAACACAAATAGTCTTGCAAATCGGTAATAATTTTCCTCTGCCAGTGCCTACAGTTCAATTTCCCACAAAAAATGCTAAATTTAAGGTAGCATTTAATTAAAGTTTGCCTTGTACAAATAGTGCTACGATGAGTGGCATTTGGCATGTGAGGTGAATAAGCAAAATCAAAAGAGCTGAGCATAGCATGGTTTGCTCAACCATAATATTGTTTTAATTTTTAATGAGCGAATATGATGGTTCAACAATGATAAATGATTGCATCTATTACAAACGTGATTGCATATATTTCCTGTTCCTAGCCCTCCTTGATAGAGGAACGTGACAAGACTCGAATAAGAAATAAAAGAATAGACAAATAACAAATACTTCAAAGTTTTCCTCAGCGAGCCTCTTGACTATTGACAGATGTCTTCTAGGACAGTGCAGAGCATTTATTTACTAAATGCAAATTACGAAATGTAAACAGCCACCACTCAATAATGGTGTAGTTCCTACAATGGACCTGCAGGTGCAAAGCGCAATACATATTCAATAAAATTGATGATAATATTTTCTGAACTCGTAGTCGTAATTTACTACGTTTAAGTTATGCAACATTTTCATGTTCTAGAGGTCTCAATAATGTAGATTGTTGTGGATCATAGAAGAATCGCGGTGGTTTAAGGAACTGGCTTAAAGGGGTTAAGGAGGCGGTATCCGTTGACTAAAAAGCAGAATCTTAATAACGTTTCTGATCTAATACATGTCTTAAACTTCTCTTAAAACAGCGATTGCACCACCAAATTATGTTTCAATGCATGCAACCAGATCAGGTTGGGTATTGGGTTAAGGTTGACAGCCTACTCCGGCCACGAGTCAATCCTAATTTTGCACTCTACTTGTCTATTTATATTTTTCTTTGAACGAAGGTTTAAAGCGCGTTCCCGTAATTTGTTAAGAATAAATTTTGTGAAAATATTCGTGGCTGTTTGGGGGCGTCTGCCATGCATTTGCGAAGGTTTTGCACTCTACTTACATATTTACATTTTCCCCAGAATGAAGGCATTCTGGGTAAATTAATCAGAACAATGTACGTACATAATAGCCAATCAGCCATTCCATTATTCTTCAACAAATAATGTTGTGAAAATAAATTTAGCTACTTTGCCAAAAACGTTCCAAGTCCATCACGGATTTCCGATCCATAATTATTTGTGCGACATAATAAAATTTGCTACATGCTCAATTACGCTTGTTTGAATTGTTGCGACTATTTTACTAATCAATAGTTCAAATGAAAATGATGCTCGCACATCATCAGTCACAGCGAAGTAAAATGAATTGGAACTAGTTCTCTTCCGGGAAAAATAATTTGCTAGAGTGATGACGAAGTTCCTGAAAGTTTTGGCATTCTGGTTGTCGAGAAAAAAAATGCAATCCGCTATTGCCCAGGGACATCTATATTCAAATTGCAATTTCGGCCAATTCACAAAGTGCTGGAAAGAATTAAAATTCATGGAAGCCACTTTTCGGTGGTACTGTACAAACATTGAGGAGACCCCGATATTTCATTAGTCGTGTTTATCATCATGGCTCAACAATTCTCATCGGAAAATTATGACTTCAGGATTGTGAGAATTTCTGTTGGGTTCCTGGAATAAAGGCAACAGAAGTTTTACCCCCAAGGGATAAAATATTAGCTGGAAATAATTTGTGAACCAACTTTAATTTAATATTCCTGGTAAAATGATTGGCAGATTTTTGTGCAAGTTTTCTTCAAAATTTATATAAAAAATAGGAGGAATTTACGGAGCACCTAAATTGAATTTTGCAACAGTTTGCAGCTTTTATTGACAAATTTTTGATTATGGCAATTACTTAGCTTAGGACCTTGTGGGCATAAATTCTTGCATCCATGGGCGCCTATTGGTGATTGTCAATGAACTTTATTTTGGATGCATTAAAATATGGAATTCTTCGCAGACATTCCAAAAGATGCTTTCCATATCAAAGTTTGTAGAAAATCAACAGGGATATATGAATTGATGCGCATTAGCCCAAACGCTAAGCTATTGACATAAGCGTCAATAAAAGTTGCAAAAATTCATGCGAGTTCTTGTCTATTTTGTAAAAAAGAAGCATTTACAATATTTCAATATAAAACTAATAGAAGTGGTTCTTTGTTGCAAATGCAATTTAACGTAACGCTGTATTTTCATAATTGGTACCTGCTAATTAATACTCAAATTCGGAACCAGGAGATAGTTAACGCACAGGCTCAATTTAAATTAATATTAAGTTCAACAGATTATAATTTAATAATGATGAATTGATTGCACAAAGGGTACCAAGTACTATCTAGTAAGAAAGTGATTTACCAAAATAGATTAGAGAACTCAGCCCCGTCCTACATCCAAAGTATAGGAAGTAATTACAATTCCCATTTTAATTGTCATTCAAGACACTGTTAATGGATCAAAGGAAATAAATTTGAGGATATTGCTGACATGAAAATAAAACAGAATTACAGAGCTAAAGTATTGTGCACTTGGCACGAGGCAAATTAAGTAGTAAATGATTAATTTAAGAAAATGTGGATCTGCCGTCATCCAACTTACGGCCAGCAGCAAGAGTACCGAACGGTATTGAGCTGTTCTTGGAAGACTTCTAAAAACGCCATGAAAGTTTTCCACAAGTTTTGTGTCAAATTCGTAGACAAAAGCAATTAAATGAGAACTGACTTAATTTTATTCTCAATGATGAGTTCTGTAAGGATTCAGAATTCAGAGAGCTTGGCTTCGGGTTTACTAAACGAGGAAGAAACAGAAGTCAACTTGACCTTGCCATGATTGCTTGACAGTTGGAAGAATTCTGAGATCAATAGAACTTGAGTTTGAAGAAACCCGACCTGATCGTGCAGGAGCAAGGGTGTACAAAATTCGTTCAGCTATCCGACTTCAATTTCTAATTATCACAAGGACAGCAGAGCAGTATTGCAAATTCTTTTGACTCCAGTCACGTGTTCAATGACGTAAAACGTATCAGAGTAATAAATTCTGGTCCTACAAGAATTGGCTCAAGTGACACTGAAGAGGGAACGCTCGGCACATGGACATTTTTGGCCATTTTTTTTACAGTTTGTTCGAAAATATTGTCAGTAACCAAAGCGCTGGACCTCACCGATCTTCTTTATACAGAAGTGCCCACGCCCACTGTACCTTTTCCGATTCGTACAATGTCTAAATCTAAAAATCCAGTTTTTATAGTTTTGTGCAGCAAATCCCATGTGTCTGCTTTTGTTCATCGTAAAATTAGATTTCCGAAAAGCTTTGTTTGAACAAAATCGGTACTGTAGCTCGGATGAAACAGATGTTAGACAAACAGCTAAAACTTGTGTTGTGAAACAAATAATTCTGAAATAAAAGCAGAAGTGAAACAGCTAAGTAAACGGTTGCCTCTTTGCATTATTTTCGCGTATTCTCGTAGTTCGAGCCAATTAATTAAAACTTCCCCGTCCCAACAAAATTGAGCTTTCAGTAAAACTTTTTTGCATTCTAATTTCAATTAAAGAGTCTTTTTCCATTTCCTACACCTGGGACGCTTAACACTTATTGCTGATTTCTTGAGCACTAGACGCGAACACGAAAAGTTTTACTTGAAGAAATGAAATGTTTCATAAGCGACAATTAAATCAAAATTTTCGTACTTTTTCAACATGAGTGCTATGGAATTTTAATAGATGTGGATATGATATATGCAAGGATTGTCAACAGAAGTAATCTTGTCTTGATTGATATGTTTCCGACTAGAATGAGTTAGTTACGAGAACGATTGTGAGTACTGCCTGTACTGCTGATACTATCAAAGAGTTTACGAATGAATTGTCCGAAGAAAATTATTTCTACTTATAAAACACTTGATAAAAAATATCCGACAACTTGGGAACACATTTAAAAGCGATCCTAACTTATCGTTTAAAAAATCCAATACTTATCCACAATGTTTGGAGAAGTCCGGGTGTGGTCAAAGTCAAACCACACATTACTGTGTGTTTTTCGATATTTTGGCAATCTTATCTCAGCTTCACAACCTAATCCTACGAAGAACCTGTCCAATTGTCATTTTTAATTACCAATACGTAAATTTAAAACCTGATATCTAATTCACTACTCTTTTATGGAGGAATACTCCAACATCCATCCTTACATGTCATGTTTATGACTTGGGCTCATATTTCGATGTGACGGCTGCAGAAGCATCATGTTAGACTGATAATGTTGGGAAAGAACACCGGTACTGCCGACAATACGAATCTAATTAATCCTGCTGTGAGCTCATGCGGTTCGTGGTAGGTCGAAAAACTTTATTCGTCGCGAGATGTGCCTTACTACAATCTCAAGGGAAAACCTCAGCAGTGTTTTAAAGTTGTGCTTTCCCCTACAATCCTACTCGCACGTATATGTAGCTCATCATTGATCTACTAATGAAGTTTTAGTTTCAGTTTTTAATGGTCAAATTTGGTTTAATGTAAGGGACACCATTTGAATGTATTGGAAGTAAATGTAGCTAGTTTTTAATTTCCTTTAATGAGACCTCCGGGACTGGCCAATTTATTTCAAGTTAATTGATGGAAATTATGACAATGCCAATGCAGCTTTTTAGACAGCTGTAGAAGCGCAACATTATGTTGTCTTATTGTTGCAAGTTTTCAGACCTTTTTCCAAGTTAAAAAAGTATTTCAATTGATAAAGCAAACCAAAATACTCCACTTCAACAGTCTGAATATGCCGTGTGAACTTTCCCCAAACTCAGATCTAACTATTAATTGTTATTGTTCATTTCTGCGAACTTTTGCGACTATGAAGGTGAAAAGGTCGAGAACAAGGGCATTGACTTTTTCGTCTAGAGCCCTTCCTGGAACCAAAAACATCATTCAACTTTGAAGTAATTTTCTTCCTGTCAAATGAAATAGAAATCCATGTGTCACATAACGAAGAATATGATTCAATTTTTCTTTGAAATGAAGAAAGCCTGCGACACCAAGATTTTGTCCGACACCTGCAGTTGTCATCAAATCATCCAAGAAAGAACACTCCCGGGCGATACATCAATACAATCATGGAATCTGTTCGAGTGGACTAAATTGGCCAATTTCCTCAGTACAATTTAGGAGGCGTCGTTTTCTACATTTCGCTTTGGGGGTAGCTCACGACATTATTAAATGGGTCGCAAATTCAGCGTTCAAGATCCCATCACGCACAGCCCACAGGGCAGAAGCAAGCATTAACAAACTTTAAACATACGGAGAATATTACAAAAATATTGAAAGATTTTCACCATTTATTTTGTGTATTCGTACATAAATACAATAAATATGGACAATTCTTAACACTTCTTTCCCAAATAAAGTTTGTACATACTCTTTCCAAGCATTTTAATCTATTCCCTCCAGCCAACAAACAACATATTTATGCTGTGAATAATTAAATACATATTTTGATAATACTGACAGATAATATTAAGCATCTGCGTAAGACAGCACTTTGACCAAAAATATCACAACCATTTATATTTTGAAAATTTACAAGACTTTTTACAACAGTAGCACCTTTTGGATATCCCCCGAACATTTTTGTGTTTAATAAATTTTAAAGGAGAATCCTGTCGTTTTCAAAGGGAAGTATTTTACATATGTAAAAGTGATACTCATAGCAATTGGAATGGAAGCCAACGCACAACTTTCTTTTATAGCTTAATGTACAACATGAGCTGAATTTGGTTAGTGACGCAATTTATTTCTTGGGCCCGAAACTAATTCAAAAATATTCCAATACC